>NIVC01002321.1:112500-184192 GCA_002269645.1 Macrostomum lignano
GTCGTTTTTAAGCGCTTGAATGTCTAAGCCCCGAGTGCGCGCATCGCAAGCCATTTTTCCGCCCATCGAACTACCAAAGGGGGGAGATTGGAGTTTGCGCATCAAGTCTCAAACAAGAATCAAGTCGTCAGCCCTCCGGACCGTCAAGATATTCGACGATTCTACCAAAAGGTCGGACTTTTCGCATAAGCGCCAGTGTATTCAATGCACCCCTGTGCGCCAATTAGCACTGCGCCTCAGTGCAGCCTTGCCAAGCCTCCAAAATTCGTTTGTCACTGGTCTTTACCCAGACGAAGCTTCTGGACCTTCAACAGGTGGCACCAAGTGACCATGGACACACGCTGTTGCGTCGAATTTCTCCTTTCTCGCTGATCAAGCCTCGACAGTGGGCAAGCCTCAACTGCTGGACATCCTCACAGTCACTTTCTACTATCAAGGATGTGACAGTTACAATGGCTCTTGCCGAAGGCGCTACTTCCAAGTTTGTCGTGCACTTCCTGTGCCCATAGCGCTGGAAACCGTCGTGAAACCTGAGCTGGACCGGGCTGCAAACAGTAAACGAACCCGTTGACGGTCCGGATGATGATGAAACTTTCCGGGCCGGTGATTCACGTGATCCGGAGCCTGTTGTGGTTGCGCAACCTCCACGACGAAGCTGGCGCCAGAAGCGCTCGTTTCCCTGATTCCTGAAGGCGCCTAAGTACTGTCTGAAAGTGTTCCTTACTGTTCTTACTGTCTGATGGCCTTAAAGACAGAAGTAAGAACAAACCCTCGCCCCCCCCCCCAAGAAAAGCCAACATCGAATTTAACCACCGGCCCAGTAGTATTTAGACAGCTCCTAAAAGTTGTAAAACGTTAATTCAAGTTGGACAGTCATCATTCTATTAAGACAGCATAAAAATTTATCTCCGTAACACTCTTTTTATACTTCCTTGAATTAAAAGCAGCAAAAATATATACCATCGACCAAAGACGTTTCTGAAAATTCTTATCTACATGTATTGAAAAGGCCAAAATGAGATAGGATGAAAAAATTGCAAAGAGATAAGGCTGCGAGGCTGACCCAGCAACTGAAGATCTGGGTGGCTGGCCCAGCAACTGAGGATCTGGGTGGCTGGCCCAGCAACTGAGGATCTGGGAGGCTGACCCAGCAACTGAGGATCTGGGAGGCTGGCTCAGCAACTGAGGATCTGGGAGGCTGGCCCAGCAACTGCATGAGGATCTGGGAGGCTGGCCCAGCAACTGAGGATCTGGGAGGCTGGCCCAGTAACTGACACCCTGGGATGCTGGCCCAGCAACTGAGGATCTGGGAGGCTGGCCCAGCAACTCATGAGGATCTGGGAGGCTGGCCCAGCAACTCATGAGGATCTGGGAGGCTGGCCCAGCAACTGAGGATCTGGGAGGCTGGCCCAGCAACTGCATGAGGATCTGGGAGGCTGGCCCAGCAACTGAGGATCTGGGAGGCTGGCCCAGTAACTGACACCCTGGGATGCTGGCCCAGCAACTGAGGATCTGGGAGGCTGGCCCAGCAACTCATGAGGATCTGGGAGGCTGACCCAGCAACTGAAGATCTATGGCTGGCCCAGCAACTGCATGAGGATCTGGGAGGCTGGCCCAGCAACTGAGGATCTGGGAGGCTGACCCAGCAACTGAGGATCTGGGAGGCTGGCTCAGCAACTGAGGATCTGGGAGGCTGGCTCAGCAACTGAGGATCTGGGAGGCTGGCCCAGCAACTGCATGAGGATCTGGGAGGCTGGCCCAGCAACTGAGGATCTGGGAGGCTGGCCCAGTAACTGACACCCTGGGATGCTGGCCCAGCAACTGAGGATCTGGGAGGCTGGCCCAGCAACTGAGGATCTGGGAGGCTGGCCCAGCAACTGAGGATCTTGCGGATCACTTGGTACATGTTTGTATAAGGATATGAGGAGAAGGCTATCAGAAGTAATCATCACGGAAAATCGAGGAACACGTGGGCGTTAGCGGGGTGGGGGAGAAGTACTTGAGCACTTGCAGCCGCGGTGTTACATTAGAGGTGATTCATCAGGTGAGCAAGAGCAAAAGCAACCTGATACAAGTGAGAGATAAAGCAGACGAGATAAATTCGATAATTTACTCCAAGGTAGATATGGTCGATGATCCAGGTTCTCGGGCACCAATGTCGGTCGCTATTGAAGTCGCCGCGAATTTCCAGGGGTGTGATAACTGATAATTGTGAACTTTTCTGTGTCAAGGTTGAGATCTCCGAAAATAGATCAATCGCCTGGGAGCCACACCTTCGTATCACCTTTCATCCGTGCCGACCACGACAGTTTGGGCGTGTCGCTGGCTTGGTACGAAGCACACTCCCAGGAAGGGGTGTGAAATTCTAGAAGTGGGGTTAGCCAGCTTTACTGGTGGACGCGCTTTCAGAATCAATTATTATCTATCTATCTATCTATCTATCTATCTATCTATCTATCTATCTATCTATCTATCTATCTATCTATCTATCTATCTATCTATCTATCTATCTATCTATCTATCTATCTATCTATCTATCTATCTATCTATCTATCTATCTATCTATCTATCTATCTATCTATCTATCTATCTATCTATCTATCTATTTAACTATCCATATCTCAGCATCGCAAATTCGCCCACGCCCAGTTCACACCTCAGTAAATTTGAAACTTGAACCCTCTGTCAGGCAGCCCGTCACGCACCCCAGCATGGCTCCAAGTTTTTTTTGGGCGTCAGACAGGTGATTCGCTCCACCTCTTCAGTCAGCCACAAATCCCGGCTGGCAGGCGATAAAACTACTGCTAATTCGGTATAAAAGCGTCGCGAGAAGCTTTCGTCAGCAAGCTGGCAGCTCAGCGCACAGCCTCCAGGAAGCTGAGCAGCCAATGTGAGCTCAATAATCATATCGTTTAGCTCTGATTGCTTCATCAGCATGGCCTTAGTAGAGATGACACCGTCGACTATGTCGTGGAGCAACGCCACGACAACGGAGACGCGGTACTGGGCCTGGGACCCGGAGTTCGAGGCCCTCATCCATCCGTTCTGGCGTCAGTTTCCGCCAGTTCCAGAGCTGCATCATTATCTGGTTGGGATTTACATCAGCGTAGTTGGGATTATTGGCGATGTGGGCAACCTGCTGGTCCTGTTCATCTTTGTCACGTGAGTCATATTGGCTAGATTAGCAGTCCATTCTGTCCCTTTAACTATGAAGACTAGATTAGCAATCCACGTAGACGAGACATGCAAATATTCCCAATTGCAGCACGAAGGCTCTGCGAACGCCGCCAAATATTTTTCTGGTGAATCTGGCCATCTCGGACCTGTCTTTCTCCGTCATCATGGGCTTCCCATTGCTGACAATATCGAGTTTTAACGGTCGCTGGGCTTGGGGACGATTGGGTATATAAACTTTTCTCTTACTAATAGTAATATAATGCTATAGTAATATATTTCTTTTTCTTTTGAAATCAATTATTCTTAAATTTCCAACTTTCTGCTTTTACAAGCGTCTGGTATTAGCAGTATAAATTGGACATAAGTCGCAAACCAATAATAATTATCGTTTTTACAGCCTGCGAACTCTACGGCTTCTTTGGCGGTGTACTGGGCTTCGTGTCTATTCACACACTGGCCCTCATCTCCATGGACCGTTATTTCGTCATCGCCCAACCGTTTGAAGCGCTTAAGCGCCTTACATATACCCGGGCCATTGTGATGGTGTTCTTCGCTTGGTCGCTGGCTCTGCTCTGGGCTATTCCACCTTTCTTTGGCTACGGTAAGAATCGATTTTAAATGAATGAAAAAAGTTAAATAATGGATAAATGACTTTCAGGATGCCAAACCTTCGGTTTGTGTACATTGTAAGGCTTGCGTACATTTGATTTTAGCAATTCCAAACACATGTTTCTTATCTTTTGTCTTTCCTTTGCTGATTTGATTTCCGCAAAATAATGTACGTTCGCTGATAGTGTACGCTTGATTTCGTGACTCTCCAAACCCCGCCTCACGCCTCGCCCCAACCCCCCAACCCAACACTTCTCTATCCCTGCACAGTCCTCTCTCTGATTACTGCCAACTATCTACATTCGCTGTGAGTGTACGCTTGGTTTGAAGAATCTCCGCACCCCGCCTCACGCCGCGCCCCAACCCCCCAACCCAACACTTCTCTATCCCTGCACAGTCCTCTCTCTGATTACTGCCAACTATCTACATTCGCTGTGAGTGTACGCTTGGTTTGAAGAATCTCCGCACCCCGCCTCACGCCGCGCCCCAACCCCCCAACCCAACACTTCTCTATCCCTGCACAGTCCTCTCTCTGATTACTGCCAACTATCTACATTCGCTGTGAGTGTACGCTTGGTTTGAAGAATCTTCGCACCCCGCCTCACGCCGCGCCCCAACCCCCCTCCCATTCTTCTCTGCCTTTCTGATTAACTGCCAAATATGTACATTGAGGACTGATGCGCACATGTAGACAGCAGATTACTCTCGTACAAAACCCCCACCTCACGCCGTGTTCTACGAGTACATCACTCATCGATTTCTATTCTCTTGCAAAGTTTTTTACGCTTGAATAGGGTATGAAAAGTACACTTCCTGTCAATCTATAATTACATCGATTACTTGTATTTTCCAGGCTACTTCGTACCGGAAGGCTTCCAGACGTCCTGCACCTTTGACTACCTCAGTCAGGACAAGGGCAATCTTATTTTCAACGGCCTGATGTACTCCTGCGGCTTTGTACTGCCTTTGTCGATTATCTTCTTTTGCTACTACAAAATCGTACGCGCTGTTCGATCTCACGAGCTGGAGCTGATCAAGATGGCCACGAAGATGGGCGGTCACAGCATGAAGTCGGGTATGTCAGTCAGTAGTTACATGTGCTTTCCGTTCCTTTCGTGTTACACCAACTTTGAAGTTGCCAGCACCCGGATAAGTAGTACACAGGCACGCGGTCACTCAGGGGTGTACATCGCCAGGCAAGGAATTTACATGTACACACGCTCTGTACCATGGGTGTTGACCCTCATGGTTCAGAACTGTATGACTAAATGTACCGTATATGCCATTTTCCCTATTATAGGGGCGGCTGGGGCGCCAATACAGGGTAAATTGGCGTTTGTCTCTTGGTTGGCATCCGTGTCTCTTGGTTGGCGCCCTTGTCTCTTGGTTGGCGCCCCTGTCTCATGGTTGGCGCCCTTGTCTCTTGGTTGGCGCCCCTATCTCTTGGTTGGCGCCCCTGTCTCTTGGTTGACATCCGTGTCTCTTGGATGGCGCCTTGTCTCTTGGTTGGCGCCCCTGTCTCATGGTTGGCGCCCCTGTCTCTTGGTTGGCGCCCCTGTCTCATGGTTGGCGCCCCTGTCTCATGGTTGGCGCCCCTGTCTCATGGTTGGCGCCCCTGTCTCTTGGTTGGCGCCCTGTCTCTTGGTTGGCGCCCCTGTCTCTTGGTTGACATCCGTGTCTCTTGGTTGGCGCCCTTGTCTCTTGGTTGGCGCCCCTGTCTCATGATTGGCGCCCCTGTCTCTTGGTTGGCGCCCCTGTCTCTTGATTGGCGCCCCTGTCTCTGGTTGGCGCCCTTGTCTCTTGGTTGGCGCCCCTGTCTCTTGGTTGGCGCCCCTGTCTTTTGGTTGGCGCCCCTGTCTCTTGGTTGGCGCCCCTGTCTCTTGGGCCAGTGGATGTCACGTCTAAGAGGTGTAAAAGTTGAGCTGCTGTCATTCCCTGCGCCCTGGGTGGTTCTTTCCGCATCAGCATCCGCATCAGCATCCGCATCACTCAATTCCACAGCCGATCAGAAAAGTGACTTGAAGACAGCCAAGATCGCCCTGATCACGATCTCGCTGTACCTGCTGAGCTGGACTCCCTACGCCACCGTTGCCTTCCTGTCTCTTATTGGCAAACGCGACCACCTGAACCAGTACACCTCGGAGCTGCCGGTTCTGGCGGCCAAGACCTCGGCGATCTACAATCCGATCATCTACTCGCTCAGCCATCCGAAATTTCGAGCCGTGCTGGAAAAGAAATTCCCTTGGCTGCTTTGCTGCTGCCCGCCGAAAGCTAAGGTAAAATAATGATTGCGCTTTAAAATTTTTCCCATTTGATTCTTATGCTTCGAACTCTGATCTTTCCAACACTGATCTCCATTCTTCCCCTCGCTAATCTTCATTCTTCCCCTCTCTGATCCCTATTCTTCCCCTCTCTGATCCCAATTCTTCCCCTCTCTGATCCCTATTCTTCCCCTCTCTGCTCCCAACTCTCTCTCCCACTTCCAGGAACGTGAGGCCACAAGCAGCGCTGGCAGCAAATTCTCCCGCCGAGATACCGAGAAAGACAGCGGCTTCCCCAGCCAGCGCGCCCCTGAAGATGGCGCTGCTGCACCGCCAGCCATCACGGAGGGCAACGAGAACAAGGGCTACGAAACCGACAGGGTGTGAAGATCGGTAAACTTCAAGTGAAAGTTGTTGAAGTAATGATATTACGAATATAAAATTTCTATTATTCTAAAGGGTTTAAGACCATCGGTGACAATATGACGATCACTATTTTCTACAAACTAAAGTTTCTAAGCCAGAAAGCTTATAGAATAAAGACAGGTTGAGCCATAGACAATACATGTACGCTAATTTCTGCCTGAGAAACTCGATTGAGTGCAAGGGAGACACCCGCTGGGAAAAACTGTAGCGACGACATGGTGACGAAATGCGACGACAGACTAGACACGACAGCCTTGTCGATTTTCTATCGATTTACTAAAATAAGTATAATTTGTTCAAGTTCGTGTTGTCTATGGCCGAACCTATCTGTATTGCCTTCTTGGATTTCAACTTAGTGCGAAAAAAACGACGTTAAAAACATCGACCATATATAAGAGAATTGTGAGAGACTTTTTTACAATGAGCTTCTTGAGATCACGCTTTAAATGCACAGCACTGTTGCACTACAGCTTTTAGTTTTAGAATTGTTTAATGATATAGAATGACAAGCATAGACTTGCTCGTATCTATGAAAAAGCATACAGACTGACGAAGTTGAACTATTTGTTACTAAGAGGTATCTTTTTGCACAGTTGCTTTGCACAATCTAGCATATGCACTTTAGATTGCATCGTCGATCAAATTTTATTGCCTAGAAACCTCTGTTTAAAAATTATTTACCTTAGCAACGCTTTGGTAGGCAAGCGCGCTAAGGATGAAATATTTTAAAACAGTTTTTTTCTGATGCTTGAGATTTTTAAGTCAATTAAACTAAGCACTGAATTTTTTTTTATTTCTTTGGCCTGGCAAGTAGAACATTCTAGTCTTCTATTGTAACAGCTCTATCTATTTCTGGAGTTTATCTTTACTACTTTTATTAAAATTCATAAAGTCACACAACGCTTACGCTTGTAAAAGGATGCACCACGATAGAAGTTTTGACACGCTGTGGCATAAGCGCGCTGTCAGACTTAGGCGCGAGAGCGCATTATTTACTCGCTAAGGCACAAGCGCGCACAAGAGGACACTTCGTCATCTTACTACTTCGTCATCTACGATACTATTGTGGACACATCGTCATCTACTCCCTGGACACTTCGTCATCCACTTTGTCTGAAAAACTTATTGAATAGCTGTATGTAACTTCGTCAGCTAAGTTGTATTGAGTAGTCATAAATATAGGTGGCTACACTGAGGATTAACTAACTGATTAACTAACTGATAATTAATGTGGATTAACTACGACAGGGAAGAGCTGGAGAAGAGAAGAGATCGCGATCAGTACAAAATTGAAATCTACTCGCGGTTTAAATACCATACAAAATCTTGGAATCATACAGTAAAACAAAAATAATAATGAATTGTAAATTTGCACACCTGAATAGCAAAATTAAATACAACTTAAAAAATAAATAATAATAAATACTAAAAAATACACTATTCATAAACATAATTAAATCTACATCGTTACAACTCCACACATGGTTGTGGAAGCGAAGCTATAATAAAATTACAATCAACACTTGTACACATACAGCGTGCATTTAGATGCCAATTATAGCGAGAAGTTGAATCCCTAAACGTGTATTTAATCCTATATTTTACATACTATTGATTGAGAAACAATTTACATGTATAAAAAACAATCGAATAAAAATTTTACAGCTTTGCGAAATCTTGGGATGACGAAGTGTCCTCAAAATTTGGTCACTTCGTGTAGAAAAATTCTAATCAAAGCTGTAGTGCACAAGGGGTGGTGGGTTAGGGTGTAAACAGAGCTACTTTAGGCACAGTTGACACAATTGTAAGTATGTACACTGTCGATAGATACTGCGACTTAAATAAATAAGACAATCTCAGTCTCAGTCCCAGTTGGAGTGTTTGAAACGCAATGGAAAGATAGAGTTAGAAATGGGACAGTCAGCTATCGCTGGATATAACACAGGATCCCGCAGCTGCTCTTTTCCTTTTGACTGCTCTTTTTCTTTGACAGATGGTGTTATATCTTTGTTCTAACATGCATGTAAAGCACTGGTCGAAAGGATTTTAATTCGATTTCCTTCGTACAAATACAATCGACTACTTTGTGACAGACGATGGAGCAACTTGACTGCTTTTATTTATTGCATTGCGCCCTTGTGCCAAACTTTGACTGCGCGCTTTTGCAACACAGAGCCAGAAGTGCGCGCTTGTGCCAAACTCTGACAGCGCACTTATGCCAGTGCGGTCTTGTGATGGTGCGCGCTTATGCCAATGCTGAGCACTTTCTACCGCGCTCTTGTACAAGTCAAAACGTGCGCGCTTATGCCTCTGTGCGCCTGTGCCAGACTTTGACATAAAATACACAGGCGCGCTTGTGCTGGTGCGCGCTTATGATGGCGACCCGACAGTGGCGGAGTGTACAATGGGGCAGAGAGGCAGTGGCGGAGTGTACAATGGGGCAGAGAGGCAGTGGCGGAGTGTACAATGGGGCAGAGAGGCAGTGGCGGAGTGAACAATGGGGCAGAGGGGCAGTGGCAGAGTGTACAATGGGGCAGAGGGGCAGTGGCGGAGCTTACAATGGGGCAGAGAGGCAGTGGCGGAGTGTACAATGGGGCAGAGAGGCAGTGGCGGAGTGTACAATGGGGCAGAGAGGCAGTGGCAGAGTGAACAATGGGGCAGAGAGGCAGTGGCAGAGTGAACAATGGGGCCGAGGGGCAACGGAGGAGTGTACAATGAGAGTGGAATGGAGAAGATGGTTTATTGAGAGGAGTGTGAAATAAATGCGGTGCGCTTTATAGACAGTTTCTTTAGTGCTATCCGCACAAATTTTCATTCATAAGCATAAAAATAGATTTATTGCAATTCCGATACTAGTGAATAGTAATCAAGCAAGCATTAGTACAGTTTAGTGTAAAAAAAACCATGCATAAAATTGTCGCGCAAAGCGTGAAGGTTAACGAAAAAAGCAAAGTAAAAATTTATTTCTTTTTATGAAAAAATGAAATTTCGGTTATACACAAACTAAATTGAATGCACTTTTAAGTGAACTCGAGTTGTAACATAGATTAGTGTACATGTTTAGCATACACAGGGATGTAGAGATATTGTATATGTACACAGCTAGATGCACAGATATTATTGTACATGTAGTGCACAGCTAGATGTACAGAGATTATTGTACATGTAGTGCACAACTAGATGTACAGAGATTATTGTACATGTAGTGCACAGCTAGATGTACAGAGATTATTGTACATGTAGTACACAGCTAGATGTACAGAGATTATTGTACATGTAGTACACAGCTAGATGTACAGAGATTATTGTACATGTAGTACACAGCTAAATAAAACACAAATTAATGCAACGAGAAAAATAAACCATAAAAAACTGCTTTTTAGCCTCAGCTAAAAATTAATATTAATCTTCAGAAGCATTCTCTAAGATTCTATACAGATACAGAAAAGGTTAAAACTTTTACAGTGCAGTTTCGCGAACGCACGGATTAGCAAAGATTTCGTCTGGCAAAGCAAAATTGTCGTCTCGGTAGTTGTCAGAATCTTCGCCGAGAATTTGAGTGCTGACCTGACAGGTGAGTGGGGAGTAGGTGACAACCTGCTGTTGCTGCTGCTGCTGTTGTTCGGATTTCGGCCGACCAGCAATCAAAAATGCGATCCCGGCTGTGGAGAGAAATTAATAAAATGCGATGGCTTTTTTTACAAGAAAAGTAGCCAATGCTCTCCTAATTCTGTAGCTAATGCTCACCTAATTCTGTAGCTAATGTGCGGCTAATTCTACCAGTATAACTGATGTCTTTATAATTTTTTAGCTATTGGGCGACTAATTCTGTTGCTAATATTCGCCATAGTCCTATATAAGAGGCGCCAATTTCTCTGTCACATGTGTCTTTTCTATTTATTTTCTGTACTTTTAACTCAGCTATTAAAGTCTCTAATGAAAATCATTGGGACAATAAAACATAAGGAGTAGTGTAGATAGTTTTTGTTGCCATTACTGAAATTAAGGAAAACTTTTTGTGCGGTACACAATAGTTTGTGCATTTAAAGTGGACAGACAACAGGAATGTACATGTACAATGTACATGTAAAGTTTTAACTCGCTATGTTGAGGTTTATGAGGTCTACGCCATTCATAGAAAGCTATACATTGTTCTGAATCATCTATGAGCTACAGATAGGCATGAATTTAATTCTCTGATGTCCTGCTCCTCTGCACCCCCAAATTAATCCACCACCCCAATTCTCTCGCGTCCTGACTCACCATCCTCACCCCCAAATTAACCCACCACCCCAATTTTCTCACGTCCTGACTGACCCTCCTCACCCCAAATTAACCCACCATCCCAATTCTCTCGCGTCCAGACTGACCCTCTGCACCCCCAAATTAACCCACCACCCCAATTCTCTCGCGTCCTGATTGACCCTCCTCACCCCCAAATTAACCCACCACCCCAATTCTCTCGCGTCCTGACTGACCCTCCTCACCCCCAAATTAACCCACCACCCCAATTCTCTCGCGTCCAGACTGACCATCCTCACCCCCAAATTAACCCACCACCCCAATTCTCTCGCGTCCAGACTGACCCTCCGCACCCCCAAATTAACCCACCACCCCAATTCTCTCGCGTCCAGACTGACCCTCCGCCCCCCAAATTAACCCACCACCCCAACTCTCTCGCGTCCAGACTGACCCTCCGCACCCCCAAATTAACCCACCACCCCAACTCTCTCGCGTCCAGACTGACCCTCCGCACCCACAAATTAACTCACGATCCCAATCCTCTCGTGTTCTAATTGTTATACAGATCTCAAATGCAATTATGTATTGCTGTACGCCAGACAACAATTGAATAGTGTCAAACCAAATATTTTCTACGAGAAGCAACCATACTAATAGCTAAACTGACAATCGGTATAATTTACCGATCGTGTCTCAAGCTAAAACTGTGCAAGTTTTTTTTCAGGCCTCCACTCAGCAATTCGGTCAAGAACTATCTTCTCCACATTCGCTTCTCCCCTTTCGAATCAATATATAGTCTTATTTCTCTCCATAGGACTAAGTGTTTTTGTGTAACGAAACGATGATGGGTAGATAGTATCGTTTTTTGACCACAAAAGTTTTGACTCTAAAAAATTTGAGTCGAATTTTTAGGAAATTTAAATTACGAGCGTAAATTTGAGTTGAAAATTGGACTTCCTGGTCACAGCATTAGAGATCTTTGTGGAGGGGGAGAAGAGGAACGGAAAAGCGGGGGGAGAAGCGGAGGGGAGAAGCGGAGAGGAGAAGCGGAGGGTAAGAAGCAGAGGGGGAGAAGCGGAGGGGAGAAGCGGAGGGGAGAAGCGGAGGGGAGAAGCGGGGGGGGGAGAAGCGGAGGGGGAGAAGCAGGGAGGAAGAAGCGGAGGGGGAAAGCGGAAGGGAAATAGCAGAAGGGGAGAAGCGGAGGGGGAGAAGCGGAGGGGGAGAAGCGGAGGGGGTGAAGCGGAGGGGGAGAAGCAGAGGGGGAGAAGCGGAGGGGAGAAGCGGAGGGGAGAAGCGGAGGGGGAGAAGCGGAGGGTAAGAAGCAGAAGGGGAGAAGCGGAGGGGGAGAAGCGGAGGGGGTGAAGCGGAGGGGGAGAAGCAGAGGGGGAGAAGCGGAGGGGGAGAAGCGGAGGGGAGAAGCGGAGGGGAGAAGCGGAGGGGGTGAAGCGGAGGGGGAGAAGCAGAGGGGGAGAAGCGGAGGGGGAGAAGCGGAGGGGAGAAGCGGAGGGGTGAAGCGGAGGGGAGAAGCGGAGGGTAAGAAGCAGAGGGGGAGAAGCGGAGGGGAGAAGCGGAGGGGAGAAGCGGAGGGGAGAAGCGGAGGGGAGAAGCGGAGGGGGAAGCGGAGGGGGTGAAGCGGAGGGGGTGAAGCGGAGGGGAGAAGCGGAGGGAGAAGCGCGGAGGGGAGAAGCGGAGGGGTGAAGCGGAGGGGGAGAAGCAGAGGGGGAGAAGCGGAGGGGAGAAGCGGCCTGATCGCGCAGACAGCCATTCAGCGATCAGGCACTCGGGGCAACCTACAATCCGCTGCACCAGAAGAATGAGCGGCAGGCATCGCAAAGGTCGCCTCCTCGTCGATGAACCAGGTGACCCGGCTGAACAGCAGGTCGGATTCCACGGCAGTCGATGTTTCCCGACTGCGAACCATCAGCTCCGAGGCATTCGAGGGATTAGCAACGGATGAGAATTTATTTGACTGGAAGAATTCCCCACGCCGCCTAGAGGGGATAAAATCCCCGTTAGCGAGCGGTGAGAAATCCCTACCGAAATCTGGGCCTTTGATGTTGCCTCCGCCGCCGTCGCCGCCACTGTCGCTGTCGCTGTCGGATGCGACACCGCCGTCAGCCGGCAATGCCGAGGCGGTCGGAGGCTCCGCCCTGCCCTCCGCCGTATCGATGTTGGCGGCCGCTTCGCTGCGACTCCGAACTCCACTGCCCAGCAGCAGCGGCTTTTTCGTCGGCGAGAACAGCTCGCGTCTCCCTTGAGCGCTGGCGCCGCCGCCGCCAGCTGCCGGTGAGGCATTCGATCGGCGGACATTCTTGTGTGGCTTGAACAACACAATGTAGATCTTTGGGACGAACATGCAGCCAACAGTGACCGAGGCGCTGATGCTGATGCACATGCACAGGGAGGTCAGCTTAATCTGCTCGGGCAGCAGGTGGTTTGGCATTTTTGTCATGCGTTTGTTCGATAACAAATCATCAAGCATTTCTCTCCTGCATCTCCGACTGCATTTCCTACAATGTTCTCTACAACGTCCCCTAAAGCACTCCGGCCCGCGAAGCCTCTCTTCAATCCTCGGGACCTTTGAAACTTCACAATAGCAATCCGGCCCGCTCAAGATCTGTGTCTCTTCTCAGCTCTCTTCTGGCTAACCTCCTCTTTTCTTTTTTTTCTCCTCTCCTCTCCTCTCCATTCTCTCCTCTCCTCTCCATTCTCTCCTCTCCTCTCCTCTCCTCTCCTCTCCTCTCCTCTCCTCTCCTCTCCTCTCCTCTCCTCTCCTCTCCTCTCCTCTCCTCTCCTCTCCTCTCCTCTCCTCTCCTCTCCTCTCCTCTCCTCTCCTCTCCTCTCCTCTCCTCTCCTCTCCTCTCCTCTCCTCTCCTCTCCTCTCCTCTCCTCTCCTCTCCTCTCCTCTCCTCTCCTTCTGAGGCAGAAAAGTTGACTCCTGAGGCCCTAAAGCATCACTTACAGCATCCCCTTAAAATCATTGCGACATCGTCTACAGTCTCTCTATAAATAACACTGAGCTAACTACTTAATGGCATGACAGAATTCAATTTGAAGCAGTCATGCAACTAGAAGCAGATTTATAGCATTAATCCTCTGTGTGCATGCGAGCATCTAAATACAAAACACAGCTCCATCAACTTTTGCATACCAATATCATCTGCGGATTAGAACTCAACCAATGAAATGACTGATGGAACCTACCTAATATATTGTTGGCTTTTGTCTTTTAAAAAACATCAGAGTATTATCGATTAGCTACATGTAACTTACAGTATCTAAATATACTTTGCTGTCTTTACAATGCAATTTCAACATACTCGAAATAACTGCCTCAAAATTTCCTGATCTGAAATCCCGTGATCCAGCAGCCCCTCGGCCAACATCTAGACTAAAAGAATCCAGAACCCCACATCCTTGAAACTTTGAGCCTACACCCTGAGCCTACACCCTGAGCCTACACCCTGAACCTACACCCCTGAATCTACACCCTGAGCCTACACCCTGAACCTACACCCTGAACATACACCACTGAACCTACACCCTGAACCTACACCCTGAACCTACACCCTGAACCTACACCCCTGAATCTACATCATGAACCTACACCCTGAGCCTACACCACTGAACCTACACCCCTGAACCTACACTCCTAAACCTACATCCCTGAACCTACACTCCTGAACCTACACCCCTGAACCTACACCCTGAGCCTACACTTCTGAACCTACACCTCTGGACCTACACCACTGAACCTACACCCCTGAGCCTACATCCTGAACCTACACCCCTGAGCCTACATCCTGAATCTACACCCCTGAGCCTACATCCTGAACCTACACCCCTGAGCCTACACCCTGAACCTACACCACTGAACCTACACCACGGAGTCTACACCCTGAATCTACATCATGAACTTACACTCCTGAATCTACACCACTGAACCTACACCCTAAACCTACACTCCTAAACCTACACTCCTGAACCTACACTCCTGAACCTACACCCCTGAACCTACACCCCTGAACCTACACCCCTAAACCTACACCCCTGAACCTACACCCCTGAACCTACACCCCTAAACCTACACCCCTGAACCTACACCCCTGAACCTACACCCCTAAACCTACACCCCTGAACCTACACCCCTGAACCTACACCCCTGAACCTACACTCCTGAACCTACACCCTAAACCTACACCCTGAACCTACGCCCCAGAAGAACCCCAACAACTCACCCGGAAGTTCCTTAGCGATCCGAAATAGATAGCTATAAACGCCAGCCACACGATGCAAGTCGAGTACATGGTGAAGGCGATGTACTTTGCCTCGTTGAAATTCTCCGGAATATTTCTAGTCTTGAAGGCGTACAATGTGCACAGCACTATGAGGATCATATTGTACAGCAGAGAGACCACAATAGCAACGTCGTCAACTGCGCAGCGAAGCACCTTGTGATCTCTGTCAGGGTAGTCAAACTTGGTCTTGGGCAGGTCCATACCCAACCAGGTCATGTCTCCGATCACTTGCACGGACACTAGGCAGCAGCACAGAATCAGCTGCGACTTCGGGCTGGTGTAAGATGGCTTCTTCATCAACGATTTAATACCGCGATTAAATATCCGACTCAATCGGTTGGTCTTGGTGAAGATGGCCGAGTAGATTATGCTCAGGCTTAGCCCGTTGAAGATGCGAAGGAAGCCGCAGGTGACGGGAGTCGGAGGCGCCAGCATGATGAAGGTCATGCAGTAGGACATGGACACTCCAGCCAGCATCACGTAGCAAAGCTCGCGGCCTGACGCCCTGATAATCGGAGTGTTGTTGTACCGGACAAAGACCACCAGGACAAAGACTGTCCAGACCAGTCCCAGGAAGCTGAATGTCATGGGCAGGAGAGCCCACACGCTGCCCAGCTGGATTGTCTCCACAGGTAGCGGCTGGCACTCGTTAAAAAAGCGGTTTGGCACGGAGCCAAGCTCGCAATTGGAGCACAGGGTCGCATTGAGCACTATCTGATATTTGTTGTCGCAGGGCACACACTCCCAGCAGCAGGTGGCCGCCTCCTTGTTGGGCGCCACTGTCCTGTAGCCAAAGCCGCAGGGCTCCGAGCAAACTGATCTAGGTGCAACTTCGTCTGGGGTACCCCAGCGAAGGCTGCTGTTGTCCAGTTCGAGATGGTCGTCTCCCCAGGTGCCAATTTTGACGTACTCGAACACGGATGAAGCGTTTTTTCCAGCTGGGCGACGCTGAAACTGGAAGATCTCGTACAGGGACTCCCGGTCGCCTTTCCTGTTGAATCGCAGAATGTTGCCGGACGTTCCAATGAAGCTCACGTTGCGAATGTGATCGCGCAGTACCGTCCCGTTCAGCTTCTGGATGATGTCGCGACACGATTTGGGATGGACACTCGGACACAGCCGGTGCAGCATGTTCTCTAGCGAGTGAGCCATGGCGTACACGGCGTCAACTACCATGGGGACCAGGCCTTCCTGCTCGTAGCGGCTGTGCAGTCCGATTTGCTCTGCGCCTGTTTGAAAACAGAATCCTACAGAATCTTACAGAATCTTACAGAATCTTACAGAACCTACAGAATCTTACAGAATCCTACAGAATCTTTCAAAATCTTACAGAATCTTACAGAATCCTACAGAATCTTACAGAATCTTACAGAATCCCACAGAATCTTATAGAATCTTACAGAATCTTACAGAACCTACAGAATCTTACAGAATTTTACAGAATCTTACAGAATCTTACAGAATCTTACAGAACCTACAGAATCTTACAGAATCCTACAGAATCTTTCAAAATCTTACAGAATCTTACAGAATCCTACAGAATCTTACAGAATCTTACAGAATCTTACAGAATCTTACAGAATCTTGCAGAATCCTAATAATCTTGCGTCTTATTGCTTCCTTCAAAAGAACCCACAGCCCAGCTCACCTGTGCAATTATTCAGCCCACTTCCCGGCCGGCCGTCCCAGCTGCAGTGAAAGTGGCTCTCCCAGAACTCCGGCCACCAGGGATTCACCTGGGCGTGATCTCGGGTCAGGTTGCGAAAGTATTGGTCGAAACCTGCGGAGGTGCAACGGCGTTGCGTATCCATCTATCTATCTATCTATCTATCTATCTATCTATCTATCTATCTATCTATCTATCTATCCATCTCACCCACCTGCCACAGCCCGCCTCTCCGGCAGCAGGCTGATGGCCCCCTCTGCCAGGAACTGCTCCCCCAGCAGGTGTTCGGTCTTTCGTCCCCAGCCGTCGCTGGCCACCCAAAAGAAGCTCCGCTTGGTCAAGCGGCTCCCCAGCTGGCCAAACAGGAGCCGCAGGGTCTCGGCCTGGCAGAAGGCCACAACCACGCGTGATTTTTCAAGCTTCAACAGGCCGTCAGCGATGCCCGCGAGGCTGTCGTTTCGAGCGTTTCGAGGAATGACGAGGTACTTGTTGATGCAGATGCCTGCGGCGGTGGAAGGTCACTGGTTTTTCAGGTGGCAGGTACGGTTGTTAGACAGGGACTGTGTCGGGTTGTTAGACAGGGACTATGTCAGGGTGTTAGAGAGGGACTTTGTCAGGGTGTTAGACAGGGACTGTGTAAGGGTGTTAGACAGGAACTGTGTCAGAGTGTTAGACAGGGACTGTGTCAGGGTGTTAGACAGGGACTCTGTCAGAGTGTTAGACAGGGACTGTGTCAGGGTGTTAGACAGGGACTCTGTCAGAGTGTTAGACAGGGACTGTGTCGGGGTGTTAGAGATACAAAGAGCAGTCTCACGAAGGCACTCAGTTCGTCACCCTCACCTTGCTGAGAGGCGTGACTTTTGAACTCCTGGAAGCCGCGCTCTCCGTAGGTGCCCTCGTCGTAGATGGCAGTCACGTAGTTCCAGCCCATGCTTCTGACTATGGCCACCATCGCTTTCGCCTGGTAGTTGTCAGGAGGAACCACCCGGAAGAAATAATCAAACCGATTGTTGTCGCTGAGCTCTGGGCTGGTGGAGGCGTAGCTGATCTGGGGGATCTGCGGGTTGGAGAGTGTTTAGTCTTGCTGGGCCAGCCTCCCAGATCCTCAGTTGCTGGGCCAGCCTCCCAGATCCTCAGTTGCTGGGCCAGCCTCCCAGATCCTCACTTGCTGGGCCAGCATCCCAGATCCTCAGTTGCTGGGCCAGCCTCCCAGATCCTCAGTTGCTGGGCCAGCCTCCCAGATCCTCAGTTGCTGGGCCAGCATCCCAGATCCTCAGTTGTTGGGCCAGCCTCCCAGATTCTCAGTTGCTGGGCCAGCCTCCCAGATCCTCAGTTGCTGGGCCAGCCTCCCAGATCCTCAGTTGCTGGGCCAGCATCCCAGATCCTCAGTTGTTGGGCCAGCCTCCCAGATTCTCAGTTGCTGGGCCAGCCTCCCAGATCCTCAGTTGCTGGGCCAGCATCCCAGATCCTCAGTTGCTGGGCCAGCCTCCCAGATCCTCAGTTGCTGGGCCAGCATCCCAGATCCTCAGTTGCTGGGCCAGCCTCCCAGATCCTCAGTTGCTGGGCCAGCATCCCAGATCCTCAGTTGCTGGGCCAGCCTCCCAGATCCTCAGTTGCTGGGCCAGCCTCCCAGATCCTCAGTTGTTGGGCCAGCCTCCCAGATCCTCAGTTGCTGGGCCAGCCTCCCAGATTCTCAGTTGCTTGGCCAACCTCCCAGATCCCCAGTTGCTGGGCCAGCCACCCAGATTCTCAGTTGCTGGGCCAGCCTCCCAGATCCTTAGTTGCTGGGCCAGCTACCAACTCCCCCCCTTTGGACTTGGAAGTCACTGGGCCACCCTAACTGAATGAGACTCAAACCTTCCTAATCACAAGTTTCCTGGAAAGTGCACAGTATTTCCTGGAAAGTTGTTTCCAGCAGCGATACAATGGCATAGTCAGAAAGCAACACACATAAATCAAGTTGAAATGTGATAGATCGAAGAAAAACTTGCATTGCAAATGCAAATCTGCAACCAGATAGCTGCTCAACACGAGGCCCAGTACAATGCAAGGCCTATAGGAGCACCCTGCGTGAGCAACAGCCATTAGCCACGGTTCATGGGAGGCGGTTGTCGCTTGACCAAGCGCAGTAAAGCCGCTCCGCCATGCCTCCACAGCTGTGTTCCGTCTCACACAGCTGACTCCACTACTTTATTCTCCCGTATCCATTTTCTCCAAACTGCAGCATCTATAATAAACCTTTATAGCCTTGAAGCCAGCGCTGAGTTAGAGTTTATGTAGTTCAGCACTCTATCTATCTACCATCTTCTGGGTAACGGTCTCAGTCTCCCCCTCTCAGTCTCCCTCTCTCAGTCTCTCTCTCTCGGTCTCCCTCTCTCAGTCTCCCTCTCTCAGTCTCCCTCTCTCAATCTCCCTCTCTCAGTCTCCTTCTCTCAGTCTCCCTCTCTCAGTCTCCCTCTCTCAGTCTCCCTCTCTCAGTCTCCCTCTCTCAGTCTCTCTCTCTCGGTCTCCCTCTCTCAGTCTCCCTCTCTCAGTCTCCCTCTCTCAATCTCCCTCTCTCGGTCTCCCTCTCTCAGTCTCCCTCTCTCGGTCTCCCTCTCTCGGTCTCCCTCTCTCAGTCTCCCTCTCTCAGTCTCCCTCTCTCAATCTCCCTCTCTCAGTCTCCTTCTCTCAGTCTCCCTCTCTCAGTCTCCCTCTCTCAGTCTCCCTCTCTCAGTCTCCCTCTCTCAGTCTCCCTCTCTCAGTCTCTCTCTCTCGGTCTCCCTCTCTCAGTCTCCCTCTCTCAGTCTCCCTCTCTCAATCTCCCTCTCTCGGTCTCCCTCTCTCAGTCTCCCTCTCTCAGTCTCCAGGCTCTCGGTCTCCCTCTCTCAGTCTCCCTCTCTCAGATTCCCTCTCTCAGCATTTTCTTCAAATCCAGTCCGCTAATCCGCAGTACTCGTTTCAAACTGTACTCCCTATGCGCGTCTCTGTCTCCATCAATCATACAATGTCCCTCATCACCCCTATCCAGTCTCCCATTGCATTTCGCCCAGATCACTTAGACACCACTGCATTCAGCATAATGGGTAGTCATGACTATGTTTTAAAAATAGAATATAGAAGAATGCTCGCTATATATGATTACGTTAGCTTGTTAAAGTACATTTAAAATCGCACTTGCATTTAAATTCACTTAATATTCAGTCTGTAGCGAACAGCTCATGTGATCACGTGATTCATACTGTAATTAAATTTCTAGACAATAGTATCGCCTAGGCGATTAAAAGCTTTGGTAATATGACTAGAAACTAATGGGTCTTAATCACAGGGAATAATTGAAATTCAGCATCTTGTTCTACCATCAGAGAAGTTGTAAAAGTGCTAATTAGGAGTTGAGTTGAGATTTTCAATGTTTTCATGCCCTTTAAATATAGCTTAGGGTCCTTGAAGTGGGTCAAGCTAGCCTGTCTTGAAGTGGACCCAGCCAATCTTGAAGTGGGTCAAGCTAGCCTGTCTAAAAGTGGGTCAACCGACCCTGTATAAAAGTGGGTCAACCGACCCTGTCTAAAAGTGGGTCAACCGACCCTGTATAAAAGTGGGTCAACCGACCCTGTCTAAAAGTGGGTCAACCGACCCTGTATAAAAGTGGGTCAACCTACCCTGTCTTGAAGTGGGTCGACCGACCCTGTCTTGAAGTGGGTCAACCGACCCTGTCTTGAAGTGGGTCAACCGACCCTGTCTAAAAGTGGGTCAACCTACCCGGTCTAAAGGTGGGTCAACCGACCCTGTCTAAAAGTGGGTCAACCGACCCTGTCTTGAAGTGGGTCAACCGACCCTGTATAAAAGTGGGTCAACCTACCCGGTCTAAAGGTGGGTCAACCGACCTTGTCTAAAAGTGGGTCAACCTACCCTGTCTAAAAGTGGGTCAACCTACCCTGTATAAAAGTGGGTCAACCGACCCTGTACAAAATGGGTCAACCGACCCTGTCTAAAAGTGGGTCAACCTACCCTGTCTAAAAGTGGGTCAACCGACCCTGTCTAAAAGTGGGTCAACCGACCCTGTCTTGAAGTGGGTCAACCGACCCTGTCTAAAAGTGGGTCAACCTACCCTGTATAAAAGTGGGTCAACCTACCCTGTCTAAAAGTGGGTCAACCGACCCTGTCTTGAAGTGGGTCAACCGACCCTGTCTAAAAGTGGGTCAACCTACCCTGTATAAAAGTGGGTCAACCGACCCTGTCTAAAAGTGGGTCAACCGACCCTGTCTAAAAGTAGGTCAACCGACCCTGTATAAAAGTGGGTCAACCTAACCTGTCTAAAAGTGGGTCAACCGACCCTGTCTAAAAGTGGGTCAACCGACCCTGTCTAAAAGTGGGTCAACCGACCCTGTATAAAAGTGGGTCAACCGACCCTGTCTAAAAGTGGGTCAACCGACCCTGTCTAAAAGTAGGTCAACCGACCCTGTATAAAAGTGGGTCAACCTACCCTGTATAAAAGTGGGTCAACCGACCCTGTCTAAAAGTGGGTCAACCGACCCTGTCTAAAAGTGGGTCAACCGACCCTGTATAAAAGTGGGTCAACCGACCCTGTCTAAAAGTAGGCCAACCGACCCTGTATAAAAGTGAGTCAACCTACCCTGTCTAAAAGTGAGTCAACCTACCCTGTCTAAAAGTGAGTCAACCGACCCTGTATAAAAGTGGGTCAACCTACCCTGTCTAAAAGTGGGTCAACCGACCCTGTCTAAAAGTGGGTCAACCGACCCTGTCTTGAAGTGGGTCAACCGACCCTGTCTAAAAGTGGGTCAACCGACCCTGTCTAAAAGTGGGTCAACCTACCCTGTCTAAAAGTGGGTCAACCTACCCTGTCTAAAAGTGGGTCAACCTACCCTGTCTAAAAGTGGGTCAACCTGTGTTTTTATTCCTTAACATTAAGTTAAAATTGGCTCCGAGCGAACTGAGTAAAAAATAAAACTTAGACTAAATTTAGGTTTTAGAACTAAAGACGGACAGGACAAGCAGTGCACAGAAGATCACAGAGTTTAGTGAACCATTTGAGAGCACAAGATGCTCCCAGTGACAAAGGCGCAAACGAATTTCGCCTTAACTAGTGCTTCACAATATCGCCTTTGATCCTTACAAAACCCTTTTTCAGTTACTGCGCGACAAAATATAAGGCACCTGGGTTAGAGGAAGTTTCACTGACAAGAGAGGCGGATGAGGCAGTGACGACATGAATAAATAAGCGACCAACGATGCACGCAGTCAGGTGACTTGGATCGACTTTCACCCAGAGGTACACCTGCCCGCGTAGGGAATCCGACACCCTGAACAATGGCTGAACATCGACTTTGCGGATGTAGACTTAGGCCCGATTACCTGCATGCTCAAGCTGTGGAGCCTGTGTAACTGTTATGCATTGCTAGATCTGCTATGCAGTTTGGCAAGAAGTATTACTGCCATTATAATCTTATCTTAGCGCGGCACCTCGGCTCTCTTTGTCATTTTTACTCAGCAACTGCATTTGCTGTGATAAGCATCTGTCACTATCCATCACAATCTGTCACTATCCAACACAATCTGACACTATCCATCACAATCTGTCACTTTCCATCACAATCTGTCACTATCCATCACAATCTGTCACTATCCATCACAATCTGTCACTATCCATCACAATCTGTCACTATCCATCTCAATCTGTCACTATCCATCACAATCTGTCACTATCCATCTCAATCTGTCACTATCCATCACAATCTGTCACTATCCATCACAATCTGTCACTATCCATCACAATCTGTCACTATCCATCTAAATCTGTCACTGTCTATCACAATCTGTCACTATCCATCTAAATCTGTCACTATCCATCACTATCCATCACTATCCATCACTATCCATCACTATCATCACTATCACTCTCCAGCACCTCATCCAAAAGACTCCCTTCAAGCATCCATTGAGTCAGTCTCGGCGTTCTACCCAGCTTCCAACCGCTGCAAAAAATGCATATTAATGCTTTCTATCAATTTGCATATAGTATTATACTTAGTATATTGTGATTTGCTAGCTAACCAAAAAACAATTCATAATTAATTGTTTTTCAGGCCAAACATAGCTCATCTCAGCTTGACTCTCTCTCCCACAGCCTCCTCATTCCTCATCCTCATTCGTCACTTCTGTGTTCAAAAAGTTGCACATTGCTATGAATATACTGCTATGCAGGCGATATTGATTAGCTGGCTGTCTCCAGTCGAGCATTACAATACATACAGATCGACACGAATCAGAAGTCCAAGGTTGGCGGCGATAGAGTGATGACCTGATTCTGCATAATACAATTAACCGTGCCGAACTAGCCCAATATAATTTGCTGAATCTTCTCTGCTCCCCCTCAGGGACTGAGAATCTCTAACGCCTCGATGCTTTCTCGTGCTTTTTGGCATTATTTTGCCCCAGAGAGGGTAGGAAAGAATGCATTGCGTTTAGCTGTGAAATTCGCGGCTCTAATTTTGATGTTTTGGCACTGATCGTCTCTTGTTTCTCGTTCAATTTCACTATCTCTCTCCGTTTTAGACCTGCCTGTCCTCTGTTGCTCGACTCTGATTGGCTGCGGGTGTGCGTGCCCGACAACCACCCCACGCGCCGCGTTCTTATCTATTGATATCTGTGTACATACTATGGGGCAGAGGGTTAGAGCTGACATTGTGAAGTAAACCTTTGCTATTGAACTGTATTGATATGGATTGCTGTGGCTTAACGTGGATTGATATGAACTAACTAATGTGGATTTTCTGTGTTAATATAAATTGACTGTTATTCATTTCGGTTGATGTGTATTGATGTGGATTGATACAAATTAATGTGAAGTCATATGTTTGAGTTTGATTGGATTTGGGCTGATATTGGATATGGGATATGGCTAGGCGTGGATTGATGCAGATCGACCTACCTGACTCAATTTCGCATCAATTTACAAGATGCGGACATCTCAATACTCTGCAGACAGGCTCTCATTTAGATGTGTTTAATCGCAATGGCGCTGTCGAAGCAGATGCTAAACTGCCTTGATTTCCTGGGATAAATTTCCCTACTTTTCACCAACTCTCCCCCCATCCTAAT
Organism: Macrostomum lignano; assembly: GCA_002269645.1. Taxonomy (NCBI): domain Eukaryota; kingdom Metazoa; phylum Platyhelminthes; family Macrostomidae; genus Macrostomum; species Macrostomum lignano. The sequence continues at coordinate 136,278 of NIVC01002321.1, forward strand.
CTGGGCGGGCTTTCCAAAGGAAGATCACGTCAGCCAGAATTGCCGACAATCATTTGAGAACAGTGAGTCTGAAAGCAACTCGTCCATGAAAGACACGAAACCTCTCTTCTCAAGGATGAAAGAGGGGAATTGAAAGATTTCTTTTGTTTGCAAAGGATGGCACGCAGTTTAAAGGCCTGGTCTGTTTCTGGGAGAACTGCCGGATATAACCACGATAGCTTTCTGGTACGAATGCTTGTACACTACCATCCCGTATGGGCTCTTGTTTGTCTTCTGTCGCTTGTGTTTGATCTGTCTGTGAGATCGCCCACGTCTCTTTAGTATGCATCAGCTGTCCGCTTTTCCTGCACTCTCCTCTCCCTCTCTCCCTCTCTCCCCCTCTCCCTCTTTCCCTCTCTCTCCCTCTCTCCCCTCTCTCTCCCTCTATCCCCTCTCCCTCTCTCTCCCTCTCTTTCCCTCTCTCTCCCCATCTCCCTCTCTTTCCCTCTCTCTCCCTCTCTCTCCCTCTCTCTCCCTCTCTCCCTCTCTTTCCCTCTCTCTCCCTCTCCCTCTCTTTCCCTCTCTCTCCCCTTCTCCCTCTCTTTCCCTCTCTCTCCCTCTCTCCGTCTCCCTCTCTCTCCCTCTCTCTCCCTCTCTCCCTCTCTTTCCCTCTCTCTCCCTCTCCCTCTCTTTCCCTCTCTCTCCCCTTCTCCCTCTCTTTCCCTCTCTCTCCCTCTCTCCCTCTCCTCTCTCTCCCTCTCTCTCCCTCTCTCTCCCTCTCCCTCTCTTTCCCTGTCTCTCCCTCTCTCCCTCTCCCTCTCTTTCCCTCTCTCACCCTCTCTCTCTCCCTCTCTCTCTCCCTCTCCCTCTCTCTCCCTCTCTCTCCCCTCTCCCTCTCTTTCCCTCTCTCTCTCCCTCCCTCTACCTCTCTCTCCCTCCCTCTCCCTCTCTCTCCCTCTCTGTCCCTTAAAGGATAAACTTTGAACTTTTCAATGTGTACAGGGTACATTAATCGCCTTATAATTAGTAGTGTAAAATTTATTGCCTGACTATCTTGACTGGGCGGGCAGCTGTGCAGGTGAGCAGGTGAGAAGTGCCTGGTTGCCGATAGAAGGCATCCACCGCACGGGAGGAGCTCGGGGCTGCTGGGGGGGGGCTTTTAGAACGGCAAACAGACGGGCCATGCAGGGTGTTAGCTGTGAGTCTGCAAAAATCAATATTTGGCAGTTAGCAACACAGTTTCCTTCCGCAGTGCAGATGCAGCACTGCCCAGGCCTAGGTCAATAATATGGGTGTTACTTTTTCTATAGTTCCGAAAACTTTTATTAAGACTGCCAATTTTTTTCGGATTTAACCTACGAGTATAAATTCACTCTGAAAGATTCTTACTCATAAATGTGATTTAACTGGGGAATTAAAAGCTTTCGAGTTGAATACTGATTCGAATTTTCCCTAAATTCTTTAGACGCGGTCTGAATGCTTAAGCTCGGAATTTTTTTAATTGGGATTTCTCAGCGGATTGCTCATCTACTGAATCAGGTCCTTTTAGAGCCGGCCGATCATCTAATCTACTCAATCAGGTCCTCTCAGAGCTCTGTCTGTTTGAAGGCTACTTCCCACCTATAGATTATCACCTATATAGATCCTCACCTATAGATCCTCACTGATAGATTCTCACCTATATAGATTCTCACCTAGATAGATTCTCACCTACATAGAGTCTCACACCGAGATTCTCACCTAGAAAGATTCTCACCTATATAGATTCACACCTATAGATCCTCACGAATATGTTCTCATCTCTAGATTCCCACCTAGAAAGATTCTCATCTTTAGATTGTGACAGCAGTCTCCTCTTCAACACTTCATCAGAGTCTCACCTTGAACAGCCGCAGAATGTTTGCAATCATGATGCTAACAGAGGAGTCCGCAGCCCCAATAACCCCGGCAACCGCCTGTCGGCCTTTACGTCTGGCGGCCGCTGCAGTTCCCACGGGACTGTCGGCGCATCTGTAGTCAAATGCAGAGTCCAACGTACTCAAATGATCGGTGACAAAGTCCATACTCTGCTCCAGAGCGAATGTATCTCGCGAACACGTATCTAGCAGTTTAGCGCCTAGCCGAATGTCCGGCAGGATGCTCTTGTCGGCGTTAATCTTGTTCAGAGCGTACACCATGGCTTCAAGGCGTTGAATGCCGCGGTTCTCGCCGATCTGGCCGCACTGGCTGACGTCGCTGGTCTGGCCCTTCTCGTGAATGGGGAACAGGCCGCCCAGGATGATGTCACCTGGTAGGGTCAGCTTAGTTTGGCCGTTCAACAGTCCGAGACCGATGCTGGCCGGCCTGACTCGGCTGGCGCTGCAGCAGCAGCAGCAGAAAAAGACCAGAGCAGCCCAGCTGAAGCAGGATGCGGAGCTCATCTCCAGTTTTTTAGGTTTCGAGAGCAGATTTTTTTACTTTGTTCTGAGCTGTCCTCAAATTTAATGGGAAATAAAAACAGCTCGCTTTACTCTCGCTGAGTTCTCTAGACTCCGCGAAAGTACAAATCTATTGGTTCAGAAGCGGACCAATTACATTCGGGGGAAACTGCGGCTTCATCTGTGACCCTTGAGCCCTAGGAATTATTGAACTACTAACTTGTGCTCAAACTATATTATCAAATTGAAATCCTGCATGATGTGGATATCAACGCCATAACTATGACTCCACGAGTACTCGAGTTTTTTAGATTGTTAAGAGGTTGTCAGAGGTTCTAGCACCAATGTCAGAGAGGATGTCCATTGGTTCTACCTGAGTAAGCACTAATGTCAGAGAGGATGTCAGTTGGGTCTACCTGAGTAAGCACCAATGTCAGAGAGGATGTCAGTTGGGTCTACCTGAGTAAGCACTAATGTCAGAGAGGATGTCAATTGGGTCTACCTGAGTAAGCACCAATGTCCCAGAGAGGATGTCAGTTGGGTCTACCTGAGTAAGCACCAATGTCAGAGAGGATGTCAGTTGGCTCTACCTGAGTAAGCATCAATGTCAGAGAGGATGTCAGTTGGGTCTACCTGAGTAAGCACCAATGTCAGAGAGGATGTCAGATGGGTCTACCTGAGTAAGCACCAATGTCAGAGAGGATGTCCATTGGTTCTACCTGAGTAGCACTCAAAGTATTAAAAAATTCATTTGAAACATTAAAGTTTTGTCGTGTTTGCTAACGAAGCATCAGAGGGCGTCTTAAAAATATGAATTGGGATTCAGACTCAGGTATTCCAAGCTAATTGAAACTGTCCAAAGAAGATTCAAATTCCAAGAGCTGATTTTCACAGTTTCTTCAGCAGCAGAAGCAGTCGGAAACAACTGAGTTCGTGGCTAAGTGTTGTTGCATTCCTTCTCTTTACATTTCATCGATTGATGCTGAAATTTTAATTGCTTCTTTTCTCCACGCCCTCTCCTAATATACTTTCAGCCACTTACTTTGCAAAGAAACACTAGAGACCTTTCTTGTGCCTCTCCAACGCAATTAAAACTAATGCATCTTAGGGCTCACAAAGCTGCAGTCCCCTTTATAGCAGCTGTCCTTTGATCTAACCACTGAAGATTCTTCAGTTGGCGCAAACGATTTGATCTAAACTCGACTGGCTCTGCTCTGTCTTGTTCGTACTGACTTCGAGAGTTCACGAACGAAAGCCTCCCGCCCGCCTAGACAAGGAGCTAATCTAAACTAGAAAAGAGAATTTGAAAGCGTCTTGATGAAGCGACCGTATACTACACATATGAGAGCAAGAAGAGTGCTACTGTTATAGCAGAGCAGAGCCTTCGTGTGTCCACAGTTGAATTCAATCAGCTTTAGTCGAAATCAAAATGGTACTTGCACACGTATATGCTACTTGTAGATCACTGAGACTACCATAGTCTAGGTAGTGGTCTAGTCTAGTCTGGTCTAGTCTGAGTCTAGTCTGGTCTAGTCTGAGTCTAGTCTGGTCTAGTCTGAGTCTAGTCTGGTCTAGTCTCATTTATGGGCGTAGACATCTCATCTATTGGGGCTTTAAGGGCTTTAGCACCTTATAGCACCAGGGGCTTTAGGACCAGGGGCTTTAGCACCAGGGGCTTTAGCACCAGGGGCTTTAGCACCAGGGGCTTTAGCACCAGGGGCTTTAGCACCAGGGGCTTTAGCACCAGGGGCTTTAGCACCAGGGGCTTTAGCACCAGGGGCGCCAGCACCAGGGGCGCCAGCACCAGGGGCGCCAGCACCAGGGGCGCCAGCACCAGGGGCGCCAGCACCAGGGGCGCCAGCACCAGGGGCGCCAGCACCAGGGGCGCCAGCACCAGGGGCGCCAGCACCAGGGGCGCCAGCACCAGGGGCGCCAGCACCAGGGGCGCCAGCACCAGGGGCGCCAGCACCAGGGGCGCCAGCACCAGGGGCGCCAGCACCAGGGGCGCCAGCACCAGGGGCGCCAGCACCAGGGGCGCCAGCACCAGGGGCGCCAGTTGATTAGAGACTCAACACCTACAGTATCTAGTACATAGTACATCACATGCCTTGTGAGGGGCCTCAAGGCCCGCTCACACAGCCATCAATCAAGTAGGGGTGAATTTATGGTTGCATGGTCAGACTTGCGCTTCACTTTTCGTCTCTTTGTAACACAAGTCGAATATTTCGATTCTGTCAATTGCCGGCGGAAGGAAGAAGCCATTGAACGCGGCAGTCAGGTGAAATGTTAGCAAATTGTTTATAAGCAGTGAAAGCACATGATGAGCAGTTGTCAGTTTGCGATTTTCTTACTTTGTAATCGTCGAACTGTGAATTTGAGCGAATATCCAGTTTTAAATTAGAATTGCGGAACTATGGACTTACAACACATTTATTCGTATTTACCAAAGCCTGTCATTTTTCCCTGATATGGTGCATAACGGCTGCGAAACCGGAGATCCCAGCACGTTTGCAGTCTCCGTATCGGCGACCCAAAACTGGCCAGAGCCCCGGAGTTTCTAAACCTAGTTTCTACACCGGCGCGGTGATACAATGCCGCGTTGGTCACTCGATACATGTACGCTCGTAGTAGCTGATCTTGAAAGCCACGCGCAGCCGTCAGCGTCGAGGTATCGCGGCGCTGTACAACAGGGCGGTCTCGACCACCGCTTGGAACAACGTCGCCTTCTGGCGGTCAGGTAGGACCTCGGACTGCAGGACTGCCCTCACAGAAACGGAAGGCAGCCCAGGCAAGTTCGGCGGGCGACGCCGGGAACCAGTCCGCCGAGGTAGACGAACTGCTGACAACGCGGAAGCTCCGTCGCCCGTCCATCAGCACCTCGGCACAAAATCGCAGCCTCGATGTCGTCCAGCATGCAGAGCACGACGGTCTTCTGCGTGTTGACCACCAGGCCGACACTCGCCGCAACAGAAACTAGCTTGTCTAGTTGTCGCTGGGCGCCCTCGACAGTTGAGGACAGCAGGGCGAGATCGTCGGCGTAGCCAAGCACGCAGAGCCGCCTCTTCGGTTGACGTCGAACCACGCATCACTACGCAATAAGTCCGATAGGCCGTCCGGTGCTGAAACAGCAGCTTTTGTATCGCAGTACATTGCTATCATGCGCAGAAGTCAGCTGCTCTGGCACGTTGTACGCACGGAGCACCTTTGGGAGCACAGACTTGACGACCGAGTCGAATGTCTTCTTGGAATCTATGAAGATGACAATCAGGATCCACTGGCGTGTCCGTGCTTCCTCGATGACTCACCGAAGAGCCAGGATCTGCGTCACTGTGCCGCGATGGGGCCGGAAGCCGTTCTGCTCAGGACGCAGGTACGGATCCAGCACGGGCTGCAACCGCGATAGCAGCATCCAGTTGAACAGCTTCGCAGCGCAGGACTGAAGGCAGATGCCTCGATGCTCCTCAAGCCTTGTGGTGCCCGGCTTCTTAGGAACTGCGACGATGTGCGCCGTGGTCCATTCGTTGGGTGCCGCCTCACCGAAGAGCACGCGATTCATCACTCTGGCGACGACCTCGCTGGCCACACAGTGGATGCGCAGCGCCTCGATGGGCACCTCGTCCGGACCCAGCGCTTTCCCGCCCGGTGACTGCTGGGCGAGCTTCGCTGCGTCGCGGCTGTGCTGACTGGTGCTAGGCTGAAGCTCTCCTCTGCCGGCAACGGCATTTCCGGCGGCAGCGTCAGACTGTCTGGCGGCGGGGGGTGGCGGCGCGTTGACAATGACGGCGAAGAACGTCCGCAGAGTCGCCTGCCAGCTTAGCGGAATGCGCTGCTTTCGCCCCGTCAGAGCGTTGATAGCCGACCAGGCCACGCAGCCTCTAGCATCGGGCCCAGCGGCAGAGACGGCCCGAATGGCGTCATCAACAGCAGCCTGCTGGCGCTGCAGACAGACAGCCGCCAAGGCCTCCTCTGCCTCGCGGGTTGGTCGCCTGCTCAAACGGAGTCTCTCCAAGCTCTTCCCTCGCTTGCCGAATCGCGGGGTCGTCTTGCCATCCCGGCTGCTCCCGCTGGGCCGGTCGCATCAGCGGGACTGCTTGTTCCGCGGCGGCTCGAACTGCAGCGCACACCTCCGCGTACTCGGCACCTCCACGCTTGCCATGTCCTGCCTCTCTAGGAAGCCCTCCAGCGCTCCGGTGTTGCCGTTCTCACGCGGTGTGACGAATAGTGACCACACAGACCTACGCAAAACCGCGTTCAGGTCTCCGAGGATGATCACTGTGTCACGCTGCGCTGTTGCCTCCACCTGTAACGAGAGCTGCTCGAAGAAGTCTTGAGCCTTGTCAGGTCGGGTGGGCACGCGAAGGTGTATTCAGCACGCCAGTGAAGTATGAGACAGACCAAGCCTATGGGCTAAGGTCTGCGATGCTTTACGCCTGCCCCTATCTTCAGCAGGTTCTGGTGGGAGGTCTGCACCCCCTATTTGCCGCTGGAATCCGCAGACCCCCCACGCTGTCTCGCAAGTCGACCCAGGGGTACCCGTCCCCGCGTGTGTTCAAGGCAGGCCCTAGGGCTGCTGGACCGACTGGGCTCCGATGCCGGCAACCCATCCAGTGGCTTCGGCCGAAATTGGGTATGCGGGTCTGGCTTGCCAGCCTGCAGGCCGTGGTACTGCTCAAAGTACCCTCTAATGCCTAAGGTGTTTGACCGTGCCGATGGGCTGGAAGGCCAGGGGTCGCTAGCGGTACTTTTTCTTTTTCTTCTTTTCTCCTTCTTTTGTGACTCAGCTCACTCCTTCCCGCTTTCAGCTATGGTGTCCTCCGCCTCTTCTCACGGCTCATCCAGTTCCTTCGGGCGACAAGACGAGCCACTTTCTTCACCACGGAAGATCACGCTGCCGGACGGACCGGCGGATCACCCTGACCGGCCCCACGCCTCTGCCTGTCTGCGGGCCTTCAGGGACTAGCGGAATGGGCGACCCTCGCCTCCCCGCTGTGTCTTACGGACCACTCTGGAGCTAAGTCAAGTAAGTCAGGTCGGGTGGCAGGAGGCGCGTACGCGTAGAACAGGCGAGCGTTCCGGCCGCGAAGCCGGATGTCGAACCCGGAGCAGCCGAGGGGACAGAGAGATGCAGCGACAGCTCTGCTGGTCCTCGGCCTCGCTGGTCCGCCGATGTGTAGTAGAGGGTCCATCCGGCGCCCAGATCTTCACAGTGAAGCCCCGGGTCAGCCTTGATAGACAGACACCTCCATCAGTGCGATGACGTCACGACTTAGGTCGAGCGCTTTGCCAGAGCCCCTCTCCGCCAGGCGGCCTTGATCGTGCGGCAGGGCGGCAGTTCAGCGTCCCGAACCGAAGCGTGCTGGGGCTCGATGTAGATGAGCCTCTCGGTCCCTGGCGCCACCCAGAAGATCCGTAGGGGCCAGCGCAGCAGCAGCTTCGCGGGCAGCACCGCTGCTCCCCGTCCTGACCACGTGGAGGTCGTGGCATTTGCTTGCACCGGGGTGCAAATATATTAAGACAGAATTAAGTCAAATAAATTACAAATATTTAATAAACTGTTTTAAAACGCATTTCTATAACTGCTAAGCGTCATCCATTTTAAATGAATGCTGTTCTAGTGCTCAGCTTGAACTGGTATTTTTATAAACTTCATATTGTTTGGTTGTCAAGCCCAAAAGTACATTCTGCTCGTAGTACGAGGTCGCAATTTTGGATATGTAATGCGACTTCAGATATATTATTTATTACTGCGCCTCTCGTGCCCTAGGAATGAAACTCGAAAGACTTATTACTCAAATAACTTTAAGAAAGTTTGTTTTTGGCGACACAAAAAATTAATTCGTTAATATTTGAAGCTGTTAAAAAACTTATCGAGTCAATTGCGCTTTCACCTAGCTGCGTAAAAATTCCTGCTTTAAAAGTATCATTTCGATACATATCGGGAAATTAAATTTAAGCAGAGTTCCTTGACTAAGGGGATTCTTGGAACAGTACGTAAATTCAAATATTTTGTAATTTTCCTTTCCACAGACGGCGCAGAGTAATATCAAGCTCATTCACGCATGTTTTGCGTGCTCAAGTTCTGTCAAAGCTAATTACTGCAATTAGCAATTATACAATTAGAGCTGCATGTCAGCAGGTGCGTGAAGCCGTCTTTATAGTGCAACATTTTATAGCCCTTAATGTGTTGTTTATCACGCGTCTGGAACGTGATTTCTAGCTAATTAGCTTGTAGCTAATTTGCTTCTAATTGATTTAATTGAAGTGCCAGTAATGAAACCGCAAAGCCACTTCATCCAGTTTCGACTGCTTTTTTCAATTGCTTAAATGGCTATTTTAAACTTAACTGATTGACTATGTAATTCTGACTTTGCAAACTCCAATTATGTAGTTTATGAAGAGCTTGCAACCATTAGCACCAGGGGCTTTAGCACCAGGGGCTTTAGCACCAGGGGCTTTAGCACCAGGGGCTTTAGCACCAGGGGCGCCAGCACCAGGGTCTTTAGCACCAGGTACTTTAGCCTTCAAAGTTGCACCCCTTTGATGCAGTGCGTTGAATTAAAATTGAATTGCAACACATACATGTAAGACTAATATCACTCATTATATAACCGCAGTGGGTTTTAAATATATTTTAATCGAATGAAAGGCATGAATGAAATTGGCTGAAAATTATACTAGTAAAACGAATAATATTATTATAATCAACCAGTATAGCACACGGGTAAGTATCGTATGGTTGCATTGGCCGGTGCGTTCACACAAAAATTGTGTAGAGAACAGCGCCTGAATGGAGAAATACGTTGCATATTATGCGAACGTAAATACGATAGTAACGAAACTACAAATATAATTATGTTGGTTAATAAGATGAGCAGTTACAATACATACTCGCATATATATAATCGGTCGTTTCTATATGTCCGCAATCGTAAAAGCAAGAACTTATGGAGAATCATCGCATAGAACAGTGCTCTGGAACAAACTTAATAAATATTACATGTATATATTTGTTGTTTATTGTCAGTTGCTATGTCGTTACTATATGCTGTTGCTACTATGTTTCTACACTGTTGCTACCCTGTTTCTACGCAATTGCTACCCTGTTGACTATGCCGTTGCTACCCTGTTGACTATGCCGTTGCTACCCTGTTTCTACGCAGTTGCTACCCTATTTCTACGCAGTTGCTACCCTGTTGCTGCTTATGCAGTTTGCTGCCCTGTTACTATGCCATTGCTACCCTGTCACTAAACAATTGCTATACCACCGCGCAGGTGCTATGCTATTAAAAGGTGGTTGCTAAATGGTTACTACGCAATGTGCTCTACTGTTGTCATGCGGTTGCTACGCTGTAGATACTAGCTAATTAATCAGAAGTGTGGAGCAACGCCCAGGCACAATCAAAGCGCCGGGGTTGTTGCACAAAGCTGAACAGGGATTTGCGTAGTCAGCACCATCGACGCATACTGGCTCCAATCCGGTGCAGTGCGGGCACAGTGACACCAGCCAGCAGACGTGCGGTCGACTGTCACGACTGCCGCCCTGCCAGGCGCAGGTCTGTATCGGGCCGAACATTGTGGCACTCTTGGCAGTGAGCCAAGCCCGCTCAACCGCCGGCTCTGTAAGGAGCGGCGATCGTCGATGACGCAAGTCAACAATGAGCTGAGACTCCGGCAAGCTCTGCGCAACAGACTGCGGCACTGAGATGAGGTCAGACTCGTTGAATAGGCCGGCACTGAGGCTGGTCAGCTTGGCTAGTAGGGCGGCAACTGTTAGAATTGCGGCTAAAGAGCTGCAATGCATGCTGCTTCAGGTGGACTGGCTCTGACTGCTTGAGATGGGGTTACTGGACCAAGTGCTGAGCCGGCATATTTATCTGTGAATAGGCTCGACTGCATTGGTAATTTGGTCTGTAGGCACGTTGACAATTCAATGCACTGTCCAAATGGCGTGCTTTATAATTATATAGCTGTTATAGGATAAATAAGCAAAATTTTGTAGATTATTCCTAATTGATTTATACTGTTAAATATATAGGTCAGGTACGTGGCTCTCGTAACCGGCCGCGGTGCATGATGCTTACGCGTGATTAAAAATTATAAGACCCCCAATGGCCTCAATTATGCCTTTTTTGCAAGCATGGCCATGGCGTGCATGTTTGGCATCCATGTTTGTTTGTTTCTTTTGATCGGAATGGAGTAATTTTTATATTGCATTAACTATTATGATTGTATATCATTAAGTGTCCAATACTTAAAGTATCTTAACCTGTCTCTTGGTGGGTGCCCTCTGTCTCTTGGTTGGCGCCCCTGTGTCTTAATGGGCGCCCCTGTGTCGGTGGCCGCCCCTGTCTTTTGGTGGGCGCCCCTGTGTCTTAATGGGCGCCCCTGTGTCGGTGGCCGCCCCTGTGTCTTAATGGGCGCCCCTGTGTCGGTGGCCGCCCCTGTCTTTTGGTGGATGCCCTGGCCTGTCTCTTGGTGGATGCCCTGGCCTGTCTCTTGGTGGATGCCCCTGTGTTTTGGTGGGCGCCCCTGTCTATTAGTGGATGCTCCTGTGTCTTGGTGGATGCCCCTGTCTTGGTGGATGCTCCTGTGTCTTGGTGGATGCTCCTGTGTCTTGGTGGATGCTCCTGTCTCTTGGTGGATGCTCCTGTGTCTTGGTGGATGCTCCTGTGTCTTGGTGGATGCTCCTGTGTCTTTGATGGATGCTCCTGTGTCTTTGGTGGATGCTCCTGTGTCTTGGTGGATGCTCCTGTCTCTTGGTGGATGCTCCTGTGTCTTGGTGGATGCTCCTGTGTCTTGGTGGATGCTCCTGTGTCTTGGTGGATGCTCCTGTGTCTTGGTGGATGCTCCTGTCTCTTGGTGGATGCTCCTGTGTCTTGGTGGATGCTCCTGTGTCTTGGTAGATGCTCCTGTCTCTTGGTGGATGCTCCTGTGTCTTGGTGGATGCTCCTGTGTCTTGGTGGATGCCCCTGTCTCTTGGTGGATGCCCCTTGTCTCTTGGTCGGCGCCCCTGTGTCTTAATGGGCGCCACTGTGTCGGTGGGCGCCCCTGTCTATTGGTGGAAGCCCCTGTGTCTTGGTGGATGCCCCTGTGTTTTGGTGGGCGCGCCCCTGTGTCTTGGTGGATGCCTGTCTCTTGGTGGATGCTCCTGTGTCTTGGTGGATATGCTCCTGTGTCTTGGTGGATGCTCCTGTCTCTTGGTGGATGCCCTGTGGCTTGGTGGGCGCCCTTGTCTCTTGGTGCATATGTGCCCTTTATGTCTTGCCACAGGGGCGCCCACCCTTACATGTACATCTCCTAGCTACAATTTGCAAGTAAGGCTGGTGGTCAATACCTTCACGGTCTATGAGTCGAATAAAAAACCTAAACAGGATGTACATAAATTCCTTTATTTTATAGATACGAACTTTTTTATACATGTACATGTAGTTTTTAGATTGCATGTACATACTAACTAGCACGAAAACATGTTAATTATTACGTACATGTATACAGTACTTACATGTACATGTAATATGGTGTATCCCGAATTTCCGAATTGCACAACAACAAACAATTATAAACTACAATATTGAAGACGTTCGATCAGTTACTTAAAATGTATTTAAATCTGTGCATGTGCAACTCTGATCATTTTTTTTCAGATTGTTTAGACATTGCCCTCTTTTTTTAAGCAGCTTCTCATGCTGCCGCCTCAACTTGATTGCACCCTTGCCCTAATAGGCAGATACAGTGTACATGTACAGTGTGCAACCGACTGCTCAGCCGCAGCTATTGCGCGGCGCATCTGAAGGCTGCGTACGGTTGTTCAGTCCAAGGACTGCAGGGGATCGCCACGCAGCCTCAAAAACCCCAGCTATTGCTGGCACCCATTTTACAGCTGGATGGATGAACTGAAGCAATTAATGCAGAGTTGAGTGTCTTGCTCAAGGACAAAAGTTGTTCCGAATGGGTCAAGAATCGAACCCCTGACCTTTCAGTCGCGAGTAGATGCAAGAATGCAGTATATACGAACTTACCGAAGCTGATTTCTCAGCACAATAACTATGCATTTAAAAACAGCTTATTAATTTTTCATTATATTTAGCTTAATAATTAGACATAATAATCACCAGTATATTATAATTGTGCAGCGATATGATAAATACAATTGGCCCAAATAAAACGTGTGGCTTCAAAGCCAAAATAGCTGATCCCATGAAAAAAAAACAGACAAAATCCCCCTATTTAATTTCGCGGGAATAATTTCGAAAGTAAACAAACCAACTTTTCATTTTTAATATTGTATGCTGAACAAGTGACAGTTCCATATCTGACAGTGCAACTCCAACAGAGACAAATTAAATGACAAAATAATATCGCGCCTCGGACTGAAGCAGCAGAGACAGACGGATGAATTAACGGAGAAAGTTTTGCTTTTTTTTAAACAGAAAAAACACAACAACAGCCGAACACGTGGGATTTAAAGGGTGGGGCCAGAGAGAACCGGATGAACTTTCGCATCATACTACTCGCCACTCGCTACTCAGTAGGGTGTTTAGAAACTTGATGAAGTAAAAACCAGACAATTTTTTAAACAGATAATAACTTGTTTTACTAATTCCAGCCTTTCTTTGTCACAGGAACGACACGCAATTAAAAATGGGATTTTAATAAACAACAGACACAGTGCTGCGGACTGAACCAGTCTTTTTAAAACTCTGCTACGCAAAGCTGTTGCTGTTAATAAAAAAAGAAACCACAACGAAACTCGGGGACAAATTATTAGTTTTTATTTACTCGTCGTCTTCTTCTTCATCGTCTTCATCCTCGTCGTCGTCGCCGGCGTTCGCGCCGTTGTCGCCGGTGGCGTCAGCTTTGGCTCGTTTGGACGCAACGAAGGTGCCAGCCTTGTACTGCTTCATGTCCTGTTCGAATGGTTGTGGAAGGGTTCGGCATTGGTACATAACAAAGCAGCGTTCATAGAAAATTAATTAAATCTAACTAATTTTAAATTGGCGCCAAAATTCTGAACCGATTTCCTAGAAAATAAGACTTCGATCAAGTACTTTACCTCTTCGTAGCGAAGTTTGTCGCGAGCGGCCTGCTGCTCGTAGCGGGGCCGGTTTTTGCAAGCCTCCCAGCGCCTGCCCAGCTCCTTGGCAACTTCGCTAACTCGCCAGTCTGGATTGCTGGCGCGAACTTTTGGGCGCTCCTCTTCGCAGAAGAAGAAAAAGGCGGATAGAGGACGTTTAGGCATGTTGGGATCTTTGACACGCTTACGCTTGCGACCTTTGCTGCCGTCGGCGGGCACGTAGTCCTCCATCTCGCGGTTGTGACGCTCCTTATCGCGGGCTGCCATGTCCTCGAAGCGTTTTTTCTCCTTCGGGTTCATCGTCTTCCACTTTTCGGCGCACTTCTTGGAGAACTCGGAGAATACCACGGTCTCGTCTGGGTGCTTCTTGCGGTGCTCCTCTCGGATCACTTGAACGAAGCACGCGTACGCGGTCATCGCACCCTTGGGCTTGTTCTTGTCTTTAACCATCTTGATTGTTGGATAGTTAAAACTGAAACAAAAATTGATAAGTTGAGAATTACGAAGTTTTTTTCAATATTTTGATGACAAAAAAGTAAAAAAGATGACGATTTTTTTATTTTTTAAAGCCTTTTTAATAGCAGCTAAATTTGATTACGATTTCTGAGTCTGTCTGGGCCTGACTGAACTGGCAACTCGATTTGTTTGAATTCGCCTATCTAAATACACTAGGAAGAAAAAAGGGAAATAACAGTTACTAAAACATTGACAGCTACTAGAATGAACGCTAATTGGCTTAAGGCGCACATTTGAACCTAGGGTCAACGACTATAACATTGACGTTAAAAGAAATATAATGTAATGCTCACCTGCGAAAATGTATAGAATCCTATGGAGTATGGACGCTAGTCTGTTGCAATGGTAGGCAAAGGCAATGCAATGCAGGGCTCGTCAGACGTTAGGAAGATAGGCAAGGCTTGCTTTCGTAGCTTAGTCAATCCAATGCTTTGCGAAACACATTGCAGTTAGTGACTGCATTGCCATTAGTTAGTTTTGCTCACGTGATATATATGACAACCAATAAAAAGTAAGCAAACAAACTTTAACAAAACCCAAAAGAGTTCATAATAAAGCTACGTTACAAAAACCTACAAAATCTAAAAATGCAAAAAGAAAACTGTAAACGTGCTGAAAAAGTTTGCAATAAAATATCAAGATGCGCAGTTATATAGCGAAGTAGCGATTTTTTGTTAAAATATTGTCTAGTTTCAAGAATTCATATTATAGGAAATATCTAAAAAACTGTCTAGGATTAAGGGATTTATAAAAGTTATTAAATTATTTTTTTAGTTCAGCGGACACAACACAGGAAAAGCGATTTATTTTTGGAATAGAATAATACGTACTAGTATCAAATGCAGTTCATTCTGTACTAAAAGTATGACTAATAATATTCCTTTTGTCTTGCCGTTTTCCAGCTACTAGAGCAGGCCTCCGCCTACCCAGTTAATTGTTAACTCTGCTGAGTTCTTATCGATTAGTTCTAGAACTTTAATTAAAACTTTGGTCATTATTCTTATGTGATCTTGAATGAGTAGTTTATATAAAAACTACAGCTTTAGCCTTTAAGTCTAGGCCTATTTTAAACTTTAAATTAATAAAGTATTCCTATTTTGCTAGTTAGTGAATAAAATCCTTTTATTTAGGCTCGCCAGTAGTATTATATTAAAATCGCAACAGTAAAGTTAGTATTCCCCCAAAATTTATAGACTGGCTTGGCTATACCTATTAGTCATTTTGGTATAGATTAGGGCTTAGGGATCTTGGGACTTAGGAAAAAAGAATTTTTTAATTTTAAAACTTTTAATTGAGTCAATTGGATAGGAAATAAAATTTGATTGTACATATTATACAGTTTTTTATAATGAGATGTTGCTAGTTATGTAAAAATTAACAATAGGGTGCCATTTTCATATGTAATTTTGTTATTTTAATGTTTTGAAAAAATATGAAAACCCATTAAATAACATTTTAATTTCTAATGAGAAGAGAATTTTATGTTTAACCATCTTTTGAATAGTATATTTTAATAAATAATTGTGTTTTTTAATTGGATAGTGTATTATTATTATTTCTTTTTAATGAATGAATAACTAATATATTTTTATAATTAATTTTTAAAAATTTAATTGATTATACCTAGGCCTATCCCATAGTCCAGAACGTGGCCTTTACACCGGAATTTTCCGGCATATTTTTGCTCTCGCTGACAATCTTGGCGTACACTTGGTGTATAGAATTTTCAGGTTTAACATGGAGTATACACAGTTGGTGTACAAAAAACTTGCAAAGTTCAAGGCTAATGTAATAGTGTAGTTATATATCAACCAACGTCAAAAGCTCTTTAAAAATAATTGGAAACCTTAATAAAAAATATTAACGCAATCACAAGAAAAAAATTAAAACAAAGAATATTAGTTTTTAGCAAAAAACAGCTCTTTTAAAGTTCAGTAAACGTTTAGAATCCCTAAAATTGTATACTAGTTAAAAATGGCGCATAAAAATTTAGTCTTGGCGTAAAATGCTTTTTTTAATTTTACGTTGGCATAAAATTGAAAAAACATGAATTTTCATTCCGGCGTACGCCTGCCATGATCCAGACTATGGGGCCTATCTTAATAAGCAGATGTTCAACTGACAGCTTAGCCACAGCTATTGTGTGCCAGGGTCAGGATTGTATACTGCTATATGCTGGAATGAAAATTGCTTCTATAGTTCATATATGCTAATATATGCCAATGAAATTTTTATTGCATTAAAAAATATAGGCCTACCAAAAAAATTACAAATTAAAACCAATATTAACAGCTTAAAAATTTTAATATTTAAAAAATTAATGTGGTAATACTGGTAATTTTTTACTAAACTGCACAGAACTAGTTATTGTAACTATTTTTGTTTTAGTTTTAATTTCTTAGAAAAGTTAAACCTAGTTTTTTAATTTAGTTTTCTATTTTTTGTGAAGGACTGGCTATTCTTTCTGATCAAAATTTAGCTACTGTAACTATGTACATAGAGACTATGCCAAATGTAAACTTAATCATTTTTGTATTTTGATTGTATAGTTTGATTAGGACTTAGAACTTTTGGTCATATCTGGTGTTTCAGCAATTTCTATATACATAGAGGGGTATGTCATAAGTACAAGCTACGGATATTCCATAAGTACTTATACTTTTGCATGCTGCTCAGGAACTACGCAACCAATCATTGTGGGTTTTGTGTTGCTGGAAAGCGGCTTTACTCATCTTTAATCTGTTGCCAAAATCATTTCGTTCCATCAACTATGTCAAAAGTTACAATAAAAAATGTAGTCAAAGGTCACCCATAGACTTGCAGGAAATTTTCAAAGTCAAAACTTCAAAGTTCAGCACGCAGAGTTATTTCCGATTCTGCATAATGCATTCTTTTTTTGCTTCATAAGTGAATGCCACACCCTTTTCGTCTATGGAAAATACTGGCCTAAGCTTTCACAGCATCTTAATCTTAAGATCACAGCATCTTAATCTTAAGATCACAGCATCTTAATCTTGTAAAGTTTCACCACCTTGGCTGCTGCTGCATCACCATGGATGTGAACTCAAGGGAAGGACAGCGCGCTGCAATTTTTACCCTCTGGAAACTTGGAAAGCAGACTTTGCTTTATTTCCAGAGTTGAAGCGCCATCTGAAAGGATGCGTGTATGAGACCAGGAACCAGATCAAGGAGGAAGTCTGCAGAATTCTGCTGTACATCATCCCCCAACAGCTGTACACAGAAGCCATCAACAGCATGTTTAACAGGTGGACCAAGTGCATCAACTCCGGTGGAAACTACGTTAAGAAGGTGTCGGTACTGACCGAGGATGAGTTACAAAGAAGTCAAACTTTTTTTCATCAACAACGCGCCTCTGTTTTAATGCTTGCCATTGTAGTTGTTGCTCTTTAAATTTCTTGTGAGTCTAAGGGTGACCTTTGACTGCATTTTTATTGTAACTTTTGACATAGTTGACAGAACGAAATGATTAATTGGTGACAGATTAAAGATGAGTAAAGCCGCTTTCCAGCGACATAAAACTTACAATGATTGGTTGCGTAGTTCCTGAGCAGCATGCGGGGGTGTGGGTACTTATGGAACATCTCTCGTATATGCCAAGAGGGCACGCCAGGCCCCTCTATATGCCAAGTTGTATGCCAATAATGTATCCTAGGTCCCTCTGTATGCCAGGATTTTCTGGTATACATGTATATTATATATTATCCAGAATCTAGATTGCATGGCATAGGCCTATCTGAAGGCTGCATATGCTATTTAGTCCAAGGACTAGAAGGTCACTACACATACCCTAAATTATCTTAGCTAATGCTGGTACCCATTTTATAGCTGGGTGAACTAAAGCAATGCAGAGTTAAGTGTCTTGTTCAAGGACACAAATTGTTCCAAATGAATCAGGAATTGAACCTTCAACCTTCAAGTTATAAGTCCAATGCTTTGACCTCTAGGCTACAATCCCTTATAAATATAAATATTAAAAATAGTATTTATGAAAAAATAAATATTTATAAACATAGGGCCTAAACAAAAAATAGTATATAGAAAGATTGTGGAAATTTTTATTTTTAGATAGTCTTGTACTTTTAACATTAATTGTTTGTTGTCATGTTAATTGTTAGTTGTGTTTTTATGGTTTTTATGGTGTTTTTAATAAGGTCTTTATTTTATCATTATCTCATTTTAAACTCATAATGCTAACCTCATATTTAATACCCCTAAATGACATTTGATTTTGTCACTAATGCTGAAATTCCAAAAGACAAATTAAGTTTTATTACTTCATAATCCAGATCTTATTTAGCTTATGTCAGATTAAAATTTCAGCTTTTCTTAGATTTATTTCAAATTTAGTGCAAAGGAGTTAAAAGAACTTAAAAAGTACATTCACTATAGTGTAAAAACTGAAAAAGGAAAACTTTAAATTAAAAAAGCTTTTATGCAAACAAAAGATACATGAAGATATGATGTTAATAACATTGCTAATTAACTAATTAAATACATTTTAGTCTAGTTTTTGTTTTAGTTTTCTTTACCAAAACTTTTTAAAAAACAATTAGCATATAATCTTTTACAAATATTCAAAATAAAATTACACAAACCATGCAACATATTTTTGTAGCTTGCCTGAAAACAAAGTAAAAATCACTAATTTGTTATCATTTTAAAAAATATATAAATGTCTAATATTTTCCACAGTTTTAAATGCTAGGCCTATCTGTTTTGCTATTCACCCTTGGTTTGCCACAATTGACACTAGCAAGATTAGTTTAATTTCTTGGCAATTATCCATGTTTGTGTGCAAGCTTACATTTTAAGACATAACAAATAGATAGTATAAAATATAAAATGTATATAGCACTGGGCCCATATTTGAAATAGAGATATTTATACTACTAACTCTATATATAATAATTTATAACTAGCAGTTAAACCAAGCATGCTTTTCTATTTGATTTTATTCTTCATAATATATTAAGATATTCGTATAGTTCTTAATTCAAATTGATACCCAGCATTTCTAGCATAAATTATTTTATGTAGCCTAAGTTTAAAACTATAATTTCTTATGTTTTTGAAGTTTTGGTATATTTAATGAATATTTTTTCTAAGCCTCATATTTATTATCCACTTTTCATGTAAAACATTAAGATGTCAATAATTTTATAATTATTCAGATTTTTTAGATTCCAATGTTTCTTTAAATTGTCAAAATTAAGTAGGCCCAAACTTAAAAACATGGAGTCAGCAAAAAACCTCAAAGCATAACAATGCAAAGTATAGGATATAGATACCAGGTACTAGTATTTTATTTGATTTTGACAACAACAACAAAATATGAAGTTCTGTGTGTAAGGTCACATACAGTTAGAGCAGGGTGCATCAGATAGCACACCACAGAGCATGTGAGTAGGTATAGCAGGCAGTTCACATATTGACATGTTTGGGCCTGACTCTGCCTTAACAGGCCTTGCAAGGTGAGCAGCAGGATGTCCTAAACAGGTTGGGGCAGTAGCCCTAGGCTTGGATCACGTGGCCTACCAATTGAAGTCACCGCCAGTGCAGGATGGTAGACAGGTGTTGCAGCTTAGCCCAATCATTCAGGGCCTCAGTCCCGATGCTCTTGTTAAGAGGATGGCCTGCATCGAATGGAAGGCTGTCCAGGCAAGTCTGTGCATCAGAGGTCTTCCTCCATGTGGGGCAACAGGCTGCCAAGATAGGTGAACCACTGGCAGTATGCAAGCTTGATTGTCTGCCCATCTGTGCCGCGTGTCTATTAAACTTAATATGGTTAATATAACTAACAGCACTATAACAATAGGGCTGCAAAAATTCTGTGAAGTATGTTGTGTACCATTCTCTATGCATTTTCAATTCTATGTAAGAAACACCTGTGAACTGCCTGCTTTAAGTTTATTAAACATTTTTGCTATGGAGTGCTTTTGGGATGCTTTACCTTTAATTACATGTCTTTAAAAATTTTTAATTAGGTATAATTTATCTAAAGTATTTAGAAGCCTAAAATTTTGGAATAGACTGTAAAGAGTATTTTATAATAATGAAAAGAGTATCAAGAAAATTTGTTTCCACAATAGTCCCTCGGGATTGAACATATTTTCATATTGAATTTATGGCTTGTCATATTTTGAGTAGATACAAACTTCTATCTTTTGTGATCTTTGAGTGGAGTGGAAAGTTATTCCCAAATAGAATCATTTCATCGACAAAACATTTATAATTTAGATCTCATGGTGATAATTATTTGTATTTATTCGGATCGAATGACTGAAGTGATGAAATTGAAAACTTAATCGCGTTCATTTTGCAGGAAGCGAATCCAAGTTTGTCTATGTACATCACTTTTCACAAGTACTTGATACTTTTGCACACGTTTTAATGTACTGGATGAAGCATTTATTGTATAAATTGCTTGGAACGACTAGACTTAGAAAGTGAACACTGGGAGTGAAGCCTGAAATCTCTTCTGTCAGACAAGACTTGTCAAATTTGTGGGGGCGGCAGGGTTAGCTAAGGCAGGAATGAAGGCCTGTGTACATTCATATCGTCACGCCCTCTAGTGTGAGTGCCAAGTGCGTGGGCAGCCTGCAGGCCGCCCTCAGGCTCAACCCCTCAACTTCAACCCCCATTAGTCAGACTGCCGCCCACCTCTGCAGCCAACCAGAGAGCAGCCAATTCCGCTGTCTCCTGATCAGCTGATTCTAGTCGGCGTTGCCCCAGCTCTACATCACCCTATTAAGTAGTTCCCGGCGCAACTTTATCTGTTTATATCTTCTAAACCAAACATCCGATCGGAATAAAAATCAATACACTTCCTCATCATACATTAAATTACATGCCTGTAAAATTTGTCAATGTACAGAAATAAAGGTCAATTTTTGTTAAAGAATAACGTCTGTAAAGCAATCTTATATACTGAATCTGAAAATGTTTGTAACTTTGTTTATAAGTTTCGCATCTCCTCTTGAACCACTTGGTAGATTTTCGTCAAATTTGTTTCATTCGATGTGGAATTCTATTGGGACCATGTGGTCTAATTTTCATTTTGATGTCGTAGTGTGAAGCCTCTCAAATTGGAGAAATACTGTATTTCGCCTATCTAATTAGTGTATTTTTCTCGCAGTCAGAGTTAAATTTTCAATTTTATATCTATGGTGGTCCGTGAAGTTGACTACGCGGCAGCAGCATCAGCAGCAGCAGCAGCGGCTCGAGTCTAAATAAAGTCTTTCAATATATAAAGCTAATTATATAGTGTATTTTTCTCGCATTGATTTTATAACCTTGAAGTTCTTTAAGGTGAGTTCAACCGGTGAGTTCAACGGTCAGTCTGTTCAACTTCGATTCATTCGTATTCGTGCTGGATTGGAGTGATTTGTCAACCGGTCGACCTGTCTGATCTTCTGTTTGCTGTTCGATTATTTGTCGGCCTGAACCGGTCGACCGGTCTCAACAATTTCATGTGAATGTGTCTCTTAGTTTTTGATACCTGGGCGCGGGTGTGCTGTCGCTCATGCCGAAGAGGAAGCGAAAGAGTGAGTTAGTAGAGTCGGGAAGCAAAATTGCGTCGTCGGCAGGAAACAGCGGAGGAGCGTAATTCGCGGCTTGAGAAACAACTAGAGTATAGTCTAATACTTTACTCTATTTTGTTTCTAACCATTTTAGGTTGGCGAAGGTTCGATACCGAGTGATTCAGACGCCAATATCGTGCTACCACCCGAAATCGTTTTGCCTGGTGACGCTACTGTTGTTGATTTGATCCGGTTTGTATACCCAACGTTCGCTGGGATCGAAAACAGGGAGAAGTTTTTTGAGAGCCGCGTCATTTTAGCTCCACTAAACGACTCCGTTGATAAAATTAACGATGCATGTTTAGATTTATTTCCAGGCGTTGATCGCGAATATAGATCAATTGACAGTGTCGAGGATGAGGATGACTTGACGCACTATCCACCTGAAGTGCTGAATAGTATGGACGCACCTGGATTGCCAAAGCATCGGCTTCGTCTCAAATGCGGGATGCCTGTAGTTCTACTACGAAACTTAAACCCACCACGACTGTGCAACGGAACACGATTAATCATTAAGGAATTGCGAAACAATATCTTACAATGTCAAATTGCTGCTGGTCAATTCAAAGGCGAAACAGTTTTGTTGCCGCGCGTACCATTGATACCAAGTAATTTGGATCTACCTGTTAAGTTCAGAAGGCTACAATTTCCTCTACGACCCTGTTTCTGCATGACTATTCATAAAGCACAAGGCCAATCCCTTGACGTAGTTGGAATTGACCTTGCAGGTAGCTGTTTTGCGCATGGACAGCTCTCTACACTGCACTTTCCAGAGCAAAAAAATGTTTGTAATGTTCGAGTTCGAATGTGCGGCGAAAGAACCAAAAATATCGTTTACCCAGAAGTTTTTTGAATTGGACGTCTTTATTATCTATTAATAATTTTTTACAATTCAATTTAAAAAAAATATGTTGCTATTTTACTACGAGCCACGATTAAATATTGAAAGTGCATGCTGTCACGCAAAACGTCTATGAGAAAATGTGTGTCCTGAAACTGTATTTTTCGCGGAATGCATAAGCTTGAGATGCATTTCTAGCTTAAGATGAATTTCTAGCTGCAAGTAGTAAATTCCATTAAATTTGTCTTCTTCGTTATGTTAAAAGATGGCAAGCAAGCTAAGCAAGTTTCTCTCTCTGTCGGTCCCATGCGCGGCGTAGTCTCCGGAATTACTTCGTTAAGAACTGAGGTAAGCTTCCATAATTTGCTATTTTGCTTCATATATATACTTTTTTTATAAAATCAATCCACTTAAACAACATCGTTTTTTACTAAACCAGATTAGGGATGGCAAGAAGAACAAATGGTTTTCGTTTTTGATGTCAGATGAGTCAGGTGAAATCAGAGTGGCAGTTTTTGGCGATGAGTTGCAAGAACACTGGAGCATTTGCGAAAACGGGCAAACAATCTCCATCCGTGAAGGAATGGTAAAGTGTGCTAATCCAAAATTCAACCGAACAAGCAATATGCATGAAGTTACTCTGTCAATCAATGAGGATAACAAGGACTCTCTCCGCCAGTGTAGCGATGCGATAGTTCCCATAAATGGTCCGTTCAAAGCGCTCTCCGAACTACCAAGAATTGGAGTGAATGGGTAAGTCCATCCTCAAAATGTAGAATAAACAGGAAGATATATATACTTCACACATTTTCATTCTTCATATTTTCAGTTTTGTTGATGTTCTCGGTGTCATTGTCAAAGTGGAACAACCCGTTGACGTCAACACGCGTTCCGGAAAGTTGGTGCAGCTCGCAAAAGTCTGCATCGTAGACAAATCTGGTTTTCAGACTTTTTGCAACTTCTGGGACGCCCTTGCTACCCAGGTACATTTGTGGAGACCAGGAGACGTAGTCGCCATTAGAAAAGCCAAGATTCAAGAGTACGCCGGCTCGCTTTGTCTTGGTTGCTCATCATCAACTATTTCGTATTCGCCTGTTCACGACACTGCTCAAGATCTGAAAACCTGGTACGAAGAGTCCGAGTTTCCGAATTTCTACCGCTAGCTAATAGCTCAACTATGGACATTACTGACACCGCAGCTGACGACGTGCTTGCATTTGAATTCCCAGCGTCGATGCAGCCGCATATCGACCGGATGCGTCGAGTTGTTATCCGCTGTGGAGCGCAACGGGTACTTATATATACATGTGTATATTAACGGGTATGATTTGACTTTTTAATAGTTTGTACTTGAAGAACACATTAATACACTTTCCATTTTAGTACGTCGGCCTGTTGAACATTTGTAACGAATTCCTATGAAAGATGGAAAGCTTACGGGAAACTCCCTGAAAAATACGGGAATCTGCTACAACCCCAAGTAACCGAGGATATTTTATGGTTAAATAATTATTTAGGATATGCTGCAAGTAATTTTAGGTTGCTGTTTAAGTTAATCGTTGTCGATTACGTTAAGATTAAATGCTGCTGAAAATTTCAATTTGCTAGATCAAACTTTTGTTCTCAAACTTTCAAGCAAATTAACTACTACTTAAATTTGTTCCAGAATTTTTAATCGAATAAAACTAAACTAACCCAACTAACTAAACTATACTAACTAACTAAATTCACCCGCAAAAATACAATTGTAACCTTATGCCACATGCTAAAAGTAATAATTAAAAGCGAGTCTCTGAAATAAAAAGTGATAAGTTTGCCCGCAATAACTTCAACATGTCCATGGTCGGATGCTTTTCTTACTTGTTCTGTATATCAGCATACTTTTGAGTACAAAATGGACGTCGGTTTTATTTGATTGTTAATTTAGGCCTTAAAAATCCAATGGAAGATTGCGTCTAATCCAAAGAGAACTGTACAGTCTCCCCCCGAAGGGGGGGGCAAATTCGCTAGTCATATACCTAAAGTTGAGTTTGTCTGTCTGTGCGCGTCACGTTTCCGGGCGAACGGCTGGTCCGCCGTCCGTGGGACCTGTACCATTCGATGGCACATCTTTCTGGGACAATGTGGCATGTTTCAAATCGCCTTAATGTTGACAGGGAGCTTGGCAATGTGGGAAAAACTGTATTTTTCCTATCTCCTTAGTGCATTCTAGCAACCAAAGTCATAAAAGCAAGTTGCAGTTAAAAGCAACAAAAAACGAGACCCCAGCAACCAAAGCACGAGACCGTAGCAACCAAAATCAAAAATACCCTGGCAACCAAAATACGAGACCCTAGCAACCAATTCGAAGACCCTAGCAACCAATCCGAAGACCCTAGCAACCAATCGAGGACCCTAGCAACCAATTCGAGGACCCTAACAACCAATCCGAAGACCCTAGCAACCAATTCGAAGACCTTAGCAACCAATTCGAAGACCCTAGCAACCAATCCGAGGACCCTAGCAACCAATCCGAGGACCCTAGCAACCAATTCGAGGACCCTAGCAACCAATCCGAAGACCCTAGCAACCAATTCGAGGACCCTAGCAACCAATCCGAGGACCCTAGCAACCAATTCGAGGACCCTAGCAACCAATCCGAGGACCCTAGCAACCAATCGAGGACCCTAGCAACCAATTCGAAGACCCTAGCAACCAATTCGAGGACCCTAGCAACCAATTCGAGGACCCTAGCAACCAATTCGAGGACCCTAACAACCAATCCGAAGACCTTAGCAACCAATTCGAGGACCCTAGCAACCAATTCGAGGACCCTAGCAACCAATTCGAGGACCCTAGCAACCAATTCGAAGACCCTAGCAACCAATTCGAGGACCCTAGCAACCAATCCGAGGACCCTAGCAACCAATTCGAGGACCCTAGCAACCAATGAACTCATGAACATTGAGATTTATCGTGTTTTGAAATAAATCTGCCTTCGCCCCTTTCTTTCGATGCACAAGCGCAAAGAACTGATTTAATTGTAGACGAATCGACTCTCGAATCTTCCCCCTTTATTTCAAAACACGAGCGAGACAAACAAAATTGTCTATGGCAATCATCAACCAATGAAAAGGCACGGGGGGAACCGGATGCAAAAGAGTCAAAAACGAAAATAGCCAGAGCCAGAATAGCAATCCATTCTATTCATTCATCCATGGTTCTGCTATTCTGCTAAATTCTGCTATTCTGCTAAAGAGTCTATGGTCTTTTGTGTCGTAAGCGCAAACGCGGTGCGGTCGCGATTTCTTTGGTTTCTTTGGCTATACATAAAAATTTTTTTGCAAATAAGTACAAGATGTGAAAGTCACACTACACAGCATTTCAGTATTATTTTAAGTATACTTTTTTGCGATTGAATTCGTCCAAACTGCAAAACCTTTCGTCCACTAACGCTTTCTTAATGGGAGCTAAATTTAGATTATACCATAGACAACTGTGTTCACGCAAAACGGTTCATCCAGTTTGTAAAACATTTCTTCTTCTTCGTCCATCTGCTGATGGTAGCTTCTCGATCAATGCGCCCGGTTTGAACGTAGGTGTCGACAATCGTTTTGGCTGTCTTTCTCTTGATCCCAAGGATATCGGCCAGTTGTTTCCAATCGCGGCCTTCTTCAACAGCCAAGGCTAATCGCCTGCGGTCTTCGTTTGACACTGGATGGTAGGGGCCTCTGTTCATCTTCGACTGTTTTGCCGGGTTCAGAATGGAAGATATGCGTTGCTGTAGCTGTAGTGGTAGCAAAAGCGAACTGTCAATTGGGTGTTAACTATGGTAGGAACAGTACACTCGGTCTCTAGTCTAGGGGATGAAATGTTTTACAAACTGGATGAGCCGTTTTGCGTGAACACAGTTGTCTATGGTATGATCTAAATTTAGCTCCCACTAAGAAAGCATTTGTGGACGAAAGGTTTTGCAGTTTGGACGAATTCAATCGCAAAAAAAGTATATTTCCGTTGCATTGTCTATTGCGATTTGTTATCGAATTTTAATAATATCAATTAAAATTATGTTGGCTCACATACTGTAAGACTAGGATTCCGAGGATTTGCATCCCATAGATTGGAATTTTTCACGGATGGGACAATTTAATGGGGGAGTTCTGCAATAGATTAGAATTTTCCGTGGATGGGACACTTTAAGCGGGGGGTTCTGCTAGAGCTAACTATAATTCCCGCAATCGAAACGTGTATAGGGTGACCCACGTTGTCTGTCGCTATTTTGCATCCCAGCTTATCCGCAGTTCATTGACATTCGACAAAATCATTCTTAAAACATCGAAATAATGTCAACATACTCTGAGATCGACGAAGAAAAGCTTTCTTTGTCTGATATGCCTGACGAGTTGTTAAAAAAGGTTCGATGGGTAAGTGAAATTGTCACGTTTTTGCATCCGAAGTACAACATAATTCCTTTGACAGCTCTCTATAAGCTTTTAATTCAACATCTAGCCTAATTTTATTTGTTATGAAGGTGAAATTTAGCAATTTACGTTTGTTTCTATGGCTGTCTACAAAAAATTAATTTTTTTATTAATATTTTAGCATTTCAATTAAGATTCGCATGTGTTAACGAAAGTAGTTGACCATCACCGTTTAGTGTGACTATGCCAGCTCGTAACACTTTAAAACCACAAAAGCACTATCAAAACAATCGATATGCAGTATTAAGATGCGTTTTTTGGAGATTTTAAATGCTGTAAATGCTTTCGAACAGTTCAGTTTTTTCAATAACTTCCTGTACACGTACATAGCACAGTGCACAGTACGTACATCCCTATACTGTACGTTGACTATTACTTTGCTACTCCATCAAATGAAAATGAAAAGTACTTTTTTACACGATAAATTATCTGCTTTTCGAAGTTTCTAAGCCTTTATATAGATTATATTGGTAAATTAGTTCTCCTTTTTTGGCTTGAATGATTTAGTTTGATCCCCATGTCACGTAGCCCTGTATCCTACAGGGGTATGCGGCAGTATGGTTAGCGAATAGCTTTAAAGTATGTAAAGCAAATCAATAGTTAAATCCATATTAACAACTTTACTTGTCTACTTTGTAAAATAAAATTACCCCGAGTGCTGTCAATGAGTTGTAGAGTTGTAAATTGTTCATTCTGATCGCTGCAATCTGCAGCTTTAAGTTATGAAATTTACTTTAGCTTTTGATTGGTACGAATTTTATTTAATTTATTTTATAAAATAAATTTCAGATCTGTCGGATTAATTGGCAACTCCCAGAAGGGAGACCCGTATCACGGATCGGAGAAGCGGTCCCGGCGAGAAATTGCCAATTGCAACGAGCGGCGTCGAATGCAAAGCATCAATTCTGGCTTCGAGTCGCTCAAGACTCTGTTGCCAACGGAAGATGGCGAAAAGTTAAGCAAGGTAAGTTTAAGGAAAATCCAGTGTATTAACGGTGTCCTAGTGTGTGTCTGGGTAATCCCTATCCCCGGTCAGCTGTTTAAACTTAGGACTTAGCCAGTGTGGCACTAATGTGCAATAGGCCTAGGCTAGGATTATTTTAGGATCTGTCAGACTGCCAAGTTCACTAAAGCACTGAAATGTACGCAATGCGCGCACTATACTACTTAAATACTCCCTCAGTAGAAATAGTAGGTTTTTGTACGCGCATTTTCTAGCTGCTCGTATGTGCACCCTAAAAAAATAGTTGGAAAACCGGCCTGATTCTTAAAATAGCAAAGAATTGAGTGCCGATTTTTAACAAATCCGACTTGCTTCTATTTTAGTAAGTCAACTCGTGTAAAAAAATTGTCGCACACAATTTCAACGCATTTCAGGCAGCCATTCTACAACTAACGTCCAAGTACATTCAACATCTTGTTGGCGAAAATCGACGAATGCGCGACCAGTTGTCGCAGATGCAGCAGCAGCAGCAGCAGCAGCAACAACATCAGCAGCAACCGCCGCAGCAGCCTCGTAACACCGATGTGCTGCTAGCCGCATCTGATGTTGCGTTAAGAAAGCGTAAACTGCCCGCCGCTCCTGACGACAGCGACGGCGGAGGAGGAGGAGGAGGAGGCGGCGGCGGAGTCTACATTGGCTACTTCCAGCAGCAGGGCAATCACACTATTATTCGGGCGCAGCCCCAGCAGCAGCAGCAGCAGCAGCAGCATCCAACCTTCCAACTAGCTGTCAAGCCTGACTATGAGCAATTCGTTATCGAACCGCCTGTTCACCAACTGCAGCAACAGCATCAGCAGCTTCCCCTGCCTACAAAGCCTAAGCGACTCGAGCACCTAATGATGGCCATCGAACGCATCGAAGGCCAATCAAATTTGCAGCAGCAAGAGCAGAATCAGTCTCAATCTATTGCTGTTTCCTCTGAGCATAGGCCCTGCTCTACAGAAGCGGCCCGTTGCCTGTTGCAGCAGCAGGAGAGCAGGAGAAGAGAATGAGGAGGGTGTATGCTAGCACGAAAGGCAGGAAGAGAGACCCTGGGTTCAACTGCAGAGAAGACGAGGTGAGCTACAGAAGAATGCGCACGGGGCACTCGATTGAGCTGGCTGCCTACAGGAGAAGAATTGGGCTGCAGGAGGAAGGACGGTGCCGGTGTTGCGGCATGGAAGAAGAGACGATGGAGCATATCTGGAACTGCCCGGCGACGGATGGCAGAAGGAGGATGCGGTGCTGTGAAGGCATACAGGCGGTCTGCGAGCAACCGAAGGAAGCCCGGAGTTACTGGGAGTGGTGGAGAAGCCTCCCACAGTGGGGAGCCAATATCGAGGATGAAACGGACAGGGCGGTGTAGCCGTGTAGTTGGCATCAACAACAACAACAACAGCAGCAGCAGCAGCAGCAGCCTCAGCGGGACCAGACGATCATGGTGCAGGAAGGCCATCACCTTCCTGTGGCAAGCGACCTCCTCCACGAGGGGCCCCTGGACGCCCGCTGCACGCGGGTGACGAAGTGTCGCAACCATCAGGGATGCTGCAACTATCAACATCTTGGCCCAGCCCACGTCCCCACTGCCAGACTCGATGAGGCAGAAATGGACGGAAATATCAATACGGTCCTGCGGCTGAGGGGAGGAGACGCGGTCCACGACGCGCCCAACCCCCACCCCAGGCGGAGTAGGATACAGCACAGGCGCAGCTCCAAACCCGGCCCAGAGCTCCAGGTCCTTCAATTCAACTGTAATGGATTGCAGGCCCGTCGCACGGAGCTAGCCGAGAGATTAGCCCAGCTGCGCCCCTGCGCGGTCCTTCTCCAAGAGACTAAACTCCGCCCTGGCGCCACCTTCCAACCGCCGCACGGGTACAGTGTGGCAGCGCGCAAGGACGGACTGCCGAAAGCCGATTCTGAGGTCCTCCTCGACCAACCGACCATCGCCGCGACCACCACGGCCCATGGGGCTGCCGCTACGAACAACGACCCGCTCTCGGCAGACGGCGGGCGCCTCCCGCCTCGCCCGAGATGCCGCCTCAGATGGCCGGAGGAGAAGGCAAGATGGTGCCTCGGTTGCCGCAGCGGACGAACTGCATGTAGCGAACGGAACCGCCCATGGCCTGAGCCTCGTTCCGCTCCACCGGACCGCACCCCGGACCCCTCGGCAAGCCCCGAACAGTCGAAACCGGCAGCAACTAAAGCAATCCAAGGCGCCAGTGCTAGCGCTCGCTCCTCCTCTACCTGGCAATGCCCTGTTTGCTCCCGCCCGACCGGCCGGGGATATAGTGTCCAGTGCCAAGGCTGCAAGGAGTGGCTGCACCTCAAATGCAGCCAACTCCCCAGCACGAAAGCCTACAGAGCCGACTTCCACGGCCCATGTTGCCAAGAATCCGCCAGGTCCAACCAACAACAGACGCAGGAGCAGGAGCGCACGACCAACCGCCCTGCAGACACCCCGGCGCCAAGACCGACCGTTGTCGACGCCCGGCCGGACAGCAGCCATAACCCAAAAAAAATCCACAAAAAAATCCAGTGCGCTACCGGCCGCGGAGGCGTTATGATCCTGGTCCGCAAGGACATCGCCTTCAACGAACCATGGAGCAACGACCACGCTCAGCTCGACCTCACCGCTTGCACTATCGCTATCCCGGGGGCCGGTGCCATCAAGCTCGTGTCGGTCTACGCCCCCCAGATAGCAACCAACGCCAAGAGCTTTGGCAACCAAAATGGGACGACATCCCAACTGCCAACAAATCCATCGTAGCGGGTGATTTTAATGGATACGGGAGCTGGGACCACCACCAGCCCGACGACGATCGGGGCGCCAGCATCGAGGAATGGGCGCTTCGCAAAAGCCTACACCTCTGCAACCGGGACGCCACGCACACCCGTACCAACCCGGCGACCGGCGGACTCAGCTGCCCGGATACCACCTGGTGCACCAGTGGCCTAGCCACAGCCCTCAAGACATCCTGGCGCACTATTGAAGACCTCGGCAGCGACCACCTGCCCATCGTTTTCACCCTTACTAAGGCCAAAACGACCGCCAAGCAACAACATAGAGCGAAATGGTGCTTCGCCAAAGCCGACTGGACGTCCTTCAAGGCCGAGCTCGACCGCGCAGAAGACCATCTGAAACCGTCCTCAGCCACCTCTGGCTCGCGGATTGACGCCGACCACCAGCGTCTCTGTCAATCGATTCTCACGGCGGCCGCCGGCTCCATTCCGCGTGGATGTCGACAGAGGCGAGGCAAACCCTTCTGGACGGATGCGTGCACCGAGGCCTGCAGGAACTGCAGCAGCGCCAGAAAGCAAGCGGAGCGCTCCAAAACACCGGAAGACCTCAGCGCGTACCACACGGCCAGACGCGTGGCAGACGCGACCATCAAAGCGGAGAAAGCCAACTTCTGGAACCAGCGCGTCGCCGAGCTGAACGTCAACAGCGACCTCTTTGCGCTGACCAGAGCGATGAGAGGAGACCCGCCACCTCCGCCTAGCAACTGCGCGCTGGTGCTACCTGCCGACGAGGCCCGCGGCAGACCGGGGAAGGCGCTCACAACTGACCGCGACAAAGCTAACGCATTTTGCGCTATCTACGCGGAGGTCTCCCGCATCAAACGACACAAAGACGACCGCAGCATCAACCGCGACGCCTTCGCCGCCATGCGCACAGTATGTAGCGCACACACGTCAACCGCCAGATCAGGCCTGTGCAAGGAGTTCAACATCACCGAACTCCGCTCCGCCATCCGCTCCCTTAAGTCCAGAAAGAGCCCAGGCCCGGACGAGGTGACAAACGAAATGCTCAAACGCCTCCCGGCCCGCAGCGAGAACAGGCTCCTGAATCTCATTAACAAAGCCTGGCTCTCTGGACGCTGTCCGCATCAGTGGCGCCGGGCCATCATCATCCCGATACCCAAACGCGGAAAACGCGCGGATGACCCCGGCAGCTATCGCCCAGTGGCCCTGACTAGCTGCATAGCCAAAGTCGCCGAAAAAATGGTTTACCTCCGCCTGCGCCACGACCTCGAAGACCGCGGGATGCTCAGCTCGGTGCAGGCTGGATTCCGCCAGGGCCGATCGTGCGAAGAGCAGATCGCTCGCATCGCCCAGGCAATCTTCGACGGACTAGAGGACCCGCAGGCTCAACGAGCAGTGCTCTGCCTGCTTGACTTCTCGAGGGCCTACGACAGGGTCTGGCGCAAGGCCCTCATCTGTAAGCTTCGCGAACTCGGCGTCCCCGTCTGCTTTCTCAGATGGATTAACAGTTTCATCAATGACAGACGCGCAAAGGTCCGCTTCGGCAGCGCCACCAGTAAGGAGCGAGTGTTTCGCGAGGGACTGCCCCAAGGGAGCGTCATCGCCCCGCTCCTCTGGCTGGTTTACGTGAACGACCTGCCAAAGGCCATCGCGGAAGCCGCCCCGGAGGTCGAGACCAGCCTCTACGCCGATGACAGCGCCCTGCTGGCCCTGGACCGCAAGCTAGCCAACTGCGCGAGCAAACTTCAACCGGCTCTCGACGCGGTCCAACGTTGGTGCGAGCGCTGGAAAGTGCTGCTGAGCCCAGGCAAATGCAGCTACAGCACCTTCAGCCTCAGCCCAGCGGAAAATAGAGGCAAGGCTCGGCTCAATGTCAGCATCGGCAACAAACAACTGGCCTTTGAGCCCCACCCAGTCTTCCTTGGGGTGAAACTCGACGACCATCTCGGCTTTGCCGAACACGCCAAAGACATTCGCCGCCGCATGACCGCCCGCAGACGACCCCTTCAGGCCATTGCTCACCGCCAACTGGGCGCAACTCAAGACACCCTTCGAGCGGTCTACACCGCCACCGTGCGCTCAGTGGCCGACTACGGCAGCGGAATCTGGCTGGCGGGAGCAGCCCCGAGCACCCGACTCATGATTGAACGACAACAAAACGCCTGTGCGCGGCTCATCACAGGGTGCGTCCAAACCACCCACACCAACCGACTTCTCAGTATCGCAGAGCTCCCCCCGGTCAGTCATGTCGCGTTGGAGCGCGCCAGCATGCTGCGCGAGCGTATGGCGCGGCTACAGGCGGACACTCCCGCCCACACCATCGCCACCAAGACCACGCGACCTCGCCTAAAGAACCGTACTTACGCAGCTCAGGCCAGAACGGCGCCTGACGCGCACCGGGTCGACGGGGCAGGCGACGTCGGCGAAGAGCGTAGCCGCCAACCCGGAGCGGCCTTGGATGCCAACCGCCCCCACAGGGGCTGCTGGCGTAGATCCGCCGAGGAGCTCTGCAGCGGCTGCGAGCTCGACCGTCTCCCACGCGCGGCTCGCCACCTTGGCCCGCCACCCTGGGATGCCGAAGGGGCGGAGACGGTTGAGTTCGACACCTCTCTCACCGCCCTGGTCTCCCGCCAGATGACGGCGCTCGAGAAGCTGGAGCGCGTCAGCCCCGCCGTCGCCGATCTGGCCGCCAGCCCGTGCGTCATCTGGACCGACGGGTCCGTCGGCGAAGGCTCGCGGAACGGCGGGGGAGCGGCCATCGCTCAATGGGAGGCTCCTGGCACCCGCCACTGCGTACCCGCCGGAGCCTGGTGCAGCAGCTTTACGGCGGAGCTGGTCGCCATCCGCGAGGCCCTTAGGCTCCTTCTCTCCAACGATGCCCCCCCCGTCTGTCACCATCGCTACCGACAGCCTGAGCGCGGTCCAGGCCCTGAGTGCCGGCCCTCTGGCCCAAACTGACAGCGTGGCGTCGGACTGTTGGGACCTCCTTCTCCGTCTCACGACCGGTAACCGCACGGTCACCTTCCGTTGGGTCCCAGCCCACTGCGGTCTGGCGGGCAACGAGGAGGCCGACAAAGCGGCATCGGAAGCGGCCGCCCTCGACCAACAACACGTGCCGCTCCAGCTACAAGCGGCTAGGACAGCCCTCCGCCGCCGCCGCCGGGCCATGGACGCCGACTACGCGGCACCGGCCAAACCACCACCGGCCCACCTCCCACGCCGCCTCCAGGTGCTGATAAACCAGCTCCGCGCTGGCGCCAGTATGATTAACTTCAGCACCCGCCACAGGCTTGGCATCGCGGACTCCGCTGCCTGTCCCGATTGCGGCGCGGAGGACACGGTGCGCCACATCCTACACGACTGCCCCCGTGGCGACCGCTACCGGGCAGTCCACGGGCTCGCCTCC
Source organism: Macrostomum lignano (assembly GCA_002269645.1). Classification (NCBI taxonomy): domain Eukaryota; kingdom Metazoa; phylum Platyhelminthes; family Macrostomidae; genus Macrostomum; species Macrostomum lignano. The sequence goes on from NIVC01002321.1 coordinate 170,317, forward strand.
GAGGACTTGATGGAGTCCCCGGAGGCCATCATCGGCCTACTTCGCAGCATGGGGCGCCTGCCCCCCTCTAGATCGGCAGAGCCGGATACGGAGGAGCCCTGAAGAAAAAGAAAGAAAGAAAGAAAGAAGCAGCCTCAGCCAGCCGTCATGATCAGCCCGTTCACGCCGCAGGACACCAGCCAGCCTGCTGATCGGCAACAACAACAGCAGCAGCAGCAACTGCTCTAGAAGCACGACTGTCAGCAGAGAAAAGTGGTTGGAGGTAAACAGGAACCTGGAGGCTAAAATCAGGGAAAAGAAGCGGTCCTTCTGGGCCGAACATGTGGAAAGCCTTAAAGAAAACGACGACGGGAAGAAGACCTGGAGTACCATCAAATCACTGTACTCAGCTAGAGATACTGCCCCGCCTAACCAAATTTTAGCTGACAAAGGGCGCGAAGCCAGATCGGATGTCGAAAAGGCGGCTGTGTTCGTTAGCATGTACGCTGATAACAGTAAGGTCAAGATCGGGAAGGCGGACCGGGTCAAGCGGGTGGAGGTGGCTAGAAGACTAAGAGCCTATAACGCGCACCAGGAGTTTGACACACCATTCGTTATGGATGAGATGGATGATGCGCTCAAGCTGATGGACCCAACGAAGAAGGGGGGAGTTGACGGAGTTGAAGTTCGGCTTCTTAAAAACCTCTCCGTAGTAGGCCGTCAGAGATGGTTGGATGTTTTCAACAGAAGCTGGGCAGATGAGCTATGCCCTGGGTCCTGGAAGAAAGCGGAAATCGTTCCGTTGCTTAAACCCGGCAAAGACCCAGCGGCGAAGGAATCCTACAGACCGGTCAGCCTAACTCCGGTCTGCGCCAAGCTCATGGAAAGGATGGTCGTGAACAGGTTGTACTTCTGGCTGGAGGAGAATAACATCATTCAGCCCTGGCAAGCCGGCTTCCAGAGGGGCAGAAGCACCGAGGAACAGGTGCTCAGGCTTGTGCAGCACATTCAAGACGGCTGGGAGAGCAAAAAACCAAAAAAAACTCTGGCCGTGACATTGGACTGTTCGAAAGCGTTCGAAAAAGTTTGGAGAGTGAAACTCCTTGAGAGAATGATGGAGGAGGGCGTCCCAGCCAGGATCACAAGGTGGTTTGCTAGCTTCTTGGAAGGAAGACAAGCCAGAGTCCGTGCCGGGGACGGCAACAGCAAATACAGACGCCTCCAGGAAGGTCTCCCGCAGGGCGCGGTGAGCTCCCCTGTTCTGTTCCTCCTGTATGTAAATGGTTGGACCGGTGTGAAAGAGGAGGGAGTGCAGTACGGCGGCTTCGCGGATGACCTGGCAGTCTGGTGCAGCGGAGATGACACCGAGGAGATCACTAAACGCCTGCAGCGTGCGCTGGATAAGATCGGCGGCTGGGCGGATGGCCTTAAAATTGAGCTGAACCCAGGGAAGTGCGAATCCTGCCTCTTCAGCAAGTCCACGAAAGACAAAAATCGCCACCCGAAGCTCTGGATTAGCGGAAAGGAGATCGCGGGGAAAGTCTCGCTTAAGTACCTGGGAGTGCGCATCGACCGTGGCCTCAATTTCCAGGAACACACGGACGCCGTGGTCGATAAAATGCGCCGAAGAAGCAGGGTTCTCAAGGCGGTGGCCAATACGGAATGGGGCTGGCAGGCGGAGAGTCTCAAGAAAGTTTACTCTGCGATCGTTGAGAGCTGCGTTTGGTACGCCGCGGCAGCTTGGTTACCCTGGATTTCGAAGACCAACGTTCAAAAGATCGAGCGGGCGCAGCGTGAAGCCCTCCGTCTGACAGCTGGGCTCGTGAAATCAACGCCGGTGGAAGCGGTTCACCTGGAAACAGGAATCCCGCCCATTTCCGAAAAAGCGATCCTGCGCTGCGTTCTCGAATGGGAGAAAGCTGAGCGCGAGCCCCGACCCAGCCTCAAGCGTGATATGTGCGACATCGTCCTCCCCAGGAGACTTAAGGCAAACAAGGGATGGCGCGAGCAAGCGAGGTATGAAAGTAGATCCATCAGCGAGGCTCCCAGGGAGGAATTCATGAGGAAAAGGCACCCCCCTTGGAGAAGGCTCAGACTCGACGGGGTCGGGTTGTTTCCCGACCTATCCGGAAATGCCAAGAAGGGTGATGAAGACATCGCAGAAGACGCGGCTCGAACCATCCAGGAAAGAGGTCAGGTCGAGTTGAAAATCTTCACGGACGGCTCTGTAGACGGAAACGGAAGGAACGGAGGAGCGGCCTGTGTCGCCTGGTGCGATGAACGTGAGTACTGCAAGTTAGCTGCAGCGGGCGAATTCTGTAGCTCCCTTATCGCGGAAAGAACGGCTTTGCACCTGGCGCTAGATCTTGTGGAAGAGCTGAGGCCAAGTAGCGCTCTCATCCTGACTGACAGCAAGTCCGCCGTCTTGGCCACCGGTACCGAGAGGGTCACTGGAAACAGGAGCCAATTTAACTTGATTGACAGGCTCAGGAGGACGAGTGTATGGTGCAGCATCACCCTCCAGTGGATCCCAGGCCACTGCAGCATCGCTGGAAATGAGAGGGCCGACGAGCTGGCAAAGCAGGCAGCGCTCTTGCCCCAAGGGCAGACGGCCGTTGAGTTTGAGGCGTTACGCAGACACCTGAAGCACCGGTGGAGGCCCTGCATAAATGACCCCCGTCTGCGCTCGGTGTACGGTGGTGTGATTGAACGCGCGGAATGTGGCAGGAAAGTTGCTTCCATCTTAGCCCAGCTCAGGTCTGGTCACTGCAGACTCACTAAGTACTGGAGGCAGAAGATTGGTCTGGAAGCAGAAGGCGTTTGCGAGGACTGCGGTGACATAGAAGATAAAGACCACTGGTGGTCGTGCGCGCGTTGGGACGGGCTTCGGCAGCACACTGGTCTGCGTGAACTGAAGGATCTGCGCGAGGAGAACATGGTGATAGGGTTCTTGAGGGAGGCCCACCCGCAGTGGATCACCTGAGAGCTCCGGTCCGAGGCACACACACACACAGCAGCAGCAGCAGCAGCAGCCAATTGATGACGAGGACGCAGCCGAGAAGGATTCCAATTTGTCGTTGTCCTCCCAGCGACTTGTCGTAGTCGATTTGGCAGCGGCGGCTGCGGCAGCAGCTGTAGAATCTTCGCCACACTCGGCCGCTGGCTCGTCTGACCCGGACTCGCCCGGCCAGTGCCGGCCAAGAGCGATACCACACAAGTACCTGCACCGGCCGCAAGTTGTCCAAGCTAATCGGTCTAATTAAGGTTGCCGGCCCCGCCTCGCCCCCCTCTGCCTTCAATTATTATTATTATTATGGGTATCTATCGCATGCGTTTATTAGTTCATAATAGTAGTAATAATAATTCTACTAGTAACATTTATTTATTGGTCATTACTAAAAGCTTAGCTTAGTCTGGATACTGGATTACTGGTGCGCCTGTACAGACTCGCTGGCAGACCAACTGTAATTATTTATTAAAGTCATTCATTAATGCTTAAAGCCGGTTTTATATTTCAATTCAGATTCTTTCTGACCCCCCCCGTCTGTACACAAACGCGCTAGAAGTTTAGATAAGCCTCTGATCATATATATCCGGTATATATGCTAAGCCGTCAGTTTCTATGGCTAAAAGTGCAGACACCATCAATTAATTAATCATTTAGTTAATTGATTTTATCTGATAAATAATTTGTAATTCAAAAATTTGTGTACCACAATTAATACACCATATATGAATGTAGTCAAACGTTTATTTGCTCAACACGAAATCACAGTTTCAATTTGTTGTTGTTATTGTTGTTGCTGCTGTTGTTATGTTGCAGAGTTGCTCTTGTCGCTTCAAGTTAATTAAGTTATATAGTTTTTTAGCGTATCTATGCCAAATATAAACATATAAGCATTGAGGGGTTACAGTTAATTTCTTAGCAGACAACAATTCTGCCTCATCTAGTAATTATTTACTAAACATAATTCATGTAATCCCTTGTTAATCCTATTGTTCCTAATTAAACTTTTAATATTCCCGTGTCTGCTCATGCCGTTGCTATCTGCAATCACTAGCGTATTCCTCAGTGCATATGTAATAAAACATTAAATAGTGCGTATTGTCAACTACTGTAATCTTTATAGTCCTACTAATAGTAATATTGGTTTTTTTCTTGTGTTTTTGTGTTTAAAAATGCCATGCCTGCTCGCGTTGAACCTGTGTGCGTCAGATATAATTAGTAAAAATCAATTGTATATCTATATTATTGTAATTTGATATACTACTATTATATTGAAACTATTCGCAAATATATGGCTATCTGACACTAATAGTAATAAATATTTATTTAGGCAGAATCAATTGCGCAAAATAATAAAACCCGCGCATTCATACTACTGATTTTAAGTAGGTAAAAAAATTTAAATCTAATTAAAGATTTTTTCGATACATATCGTCGTTAATTGTACCAATGGTAAAATGCCGCTTAGAACACCGAAATTAATAGGAAGAAGCCCAGCCGCGTTAAATTGTGCATCTATAACAGTTAGTTGTAATAACAGTGTATATTTATACTAAACTCTACTGTTAAGTCAGCAATGCTATATCTACCGACATGTTGCGCTCGATTGTCAAGGTGCATGAATGTTCTGAAGTAAAACTAAGGACTAAAGTACATCAATTTTTAATACTAATTTATATTATTATTACCTGCCCTAATGGCCAGATGTGCAAGCGACGCATCCTTAATTACCCCCAGCTGGCACCCATTTTTACAGCTGGGGAACTGAAGCAATGCAGAGGTAGGTTTTTGCTTAAGGACGCAAATTGTTCAAAGTTAAGTGGGTCGAGAATCGAACCCCTGACCTTTTAGTCGTGAGTCCGACGCTCTAACAACTAGGCTACAACCTGATCAATTTTATACTAAACTTTGAACAGTAATCAGTATTTGGGTTCGTGCGCACGGGAAGTTCAGTTTTTGTATCTAATAACTACAGTTGAAGCCTAATAACTTGATGCTGAATCAGTGTGGAATGTGAATGCTAATTATAATAAATTAAGTGTGCTTGTGCATGTTGAGTAAATAAAATATATATATTGTTTTCTACTCGAAGTAAGAACTGCGCTTCACACTTAAATTGAGACCCGCGCCCCTTCACATTGAGAATCTATCTTCTAATTGAGAATCACTCTTTCCCTAGTTGAGAATCACTCTTTTCCTAATTGAGAATCACTCTTTTCCTAATTGAGAATCACTCTTTCCCTAATTGAGAATCACTCTTTCCCTAGTTGAGAATCACTCTTTTCCTAATTGAGAATCACTCTTTCCCTAGTTGAGAATCACTCTTTTCCTAATTGAGAATCACTCTTTCCCTAGTTGAGAATCACTCTTTTCCTAATTGAGAATCACTCTTCCCTTAATTTAGAATCGCCCATCCCCTATGTTATCAGTGATGACCCAAAACAAAGAAATGACGCACATCGTAGGGGATACCCGACAGGCCACATCACAGATATGACACTCCAAAAAAATATATCCGACCAGAATATTTCGAAATATGACACATAAAAGTTTCGCAAAAAACTATAAATTTTGCATTACATGCTACTAATAGTAGAAATGCGAAAATAATTCGATCGCAGCTCCAAAGGGTTTCAAATAAATCGCATTAGACACAAGTCCAGCTATTTTAGTTATATATATTATTTACTTGCAAATTTTATAATTATATTTTATGTGCATACGAATTTTAGTTATAATTAATAAGTTTTCAAATATTATATTATCTTTACATGTTTCACATGTTAGAAAATAGTTATATTAGCATGTTGAAATAGTGCATTGGTAGGCAGTCACCGAATGGGCAAATGTACTCCTGCCGGCATGCGACTTGGGCCGCTCAGCTGGGCCGGGCGGCTGCTGGGCTGCGGTGGGCGGCTGCTCAGCTGATCCGGGCTGTGACGCATCGGTCTGAGTAGAGAAATTGCAGTTATTGGTAGAGACAGGGCAGAATGGTAGAGACAGGGCAGAATGGTAGAGACAGGGCAGTATGGTAGAGACAGGGCAGAATGGTAGAGACAGGGCAGAATGGTAGAGACAGGGCAGAATGGTAGAGACAGGGCAGTTATTGGTAGAGACAGGGCAGAATGGTAGAGACAGGGCAGAATGGTAGAGACAGGGCAGAATGGTAGAGACAGGGCAGAATGGTAGAGACAGGGCAGTTATTGGTAGAGACAGGGCAGAATGGTAGAGACAGGGCAGTTATTGGTAGAGAAAGGGCAGAATGGTAGAGACAGGGCAGAATGGTAGAGACAGGGCAGAATGGTAGAGACAGGGCAGTTATTGGTAGAGACAGGGCAGAATGGTAGAGACAGGGCAGAATGGTAGAGACAGGGCAGAATGGTAGAGACAGGGCAGAATGGTAGAGACAGGGCAGTTATTGGTAGAGACAGGGCAGAATGGTAGAGACAGGGCAGTTATTGGTAGAGAAAGGGCAGAATGGTAGAGACAGGGCAGAATGGTAGAGACAGGGCAGTATGGTAGAGACAGGGCAGTATGGTAGAGACAGGGCAGAATGGTAGAGACAGGGCAGAATGGTAGAGACAGGGCAGAATGGTAGAGACAGGGCAGTATGGTAGAAACAGGGCAGTATGGTAGAGACAGGGCAGAATGGTAGAGACAGGGCAGAATGGTAGAGACAGGGCAGAATGGTAGAGACAGGGCAGAATGGTAGAGACAGGGCAGAATGGTAGAGACAGGGTAGAATGGTAGAGACAGGGCAGAATGGTAGAGACAGGGTAGAATGGTAGAGACAGGGCAGAATGGTAGAGACAGGGCAGTTATTGGTAGAGAAAGGGCAGAATGGTAGAGACAGGGCAGAATGGTAGAGACAGGGCAGTATGGTAGAGACAGGGCAGTATGGTAGAGACAGGGCAGAATGGTAGAGACAGGGCAGAATGGTAGAGACAGGGCAGAATGGTAGAGACAGGGCAGAATGGTAGAGACAGGGCAGAATGGTAGAGACAGGGCAGAATGGTAGAGACAGGGTAGAATGGTAGAGACAGGGCAGAATGGTAGAGACAGGGTAGAATGGTAGAGACAGGGCAGAATGGTAGAGACAGGGTAGAATGGTAGAGACATGGTAGAATGGTAGAGACAGGGTAGAATGGTAGAGACAGGGCAGTATGGTAGAAACAGGGCAGTATGGTAGACACAGGGCAGAATGGTAGAGACAGGGCAGAATGGTAGAGACAGGGCAGAATGGTAGAGACAGGGCAGAATGGTAGAGACAGGGCAGAATGGTAGAGACAGGGCAGAATGGTAGAGACAGGGCAGTATGGTAGAAACAGGGCAGTATGGTAGAGACAGGGCAGAATGGTAGAGACAGGGCAGAATGGTAGAGACAGGGCAGAATGGTAGAGACAGGGCAGAATGGTAGAGACAGGGCAGAATGGTAGAGAAAGGGCAGAATGGTAGAGACAGGGCAGAATGGTAGAGACAGGGTAGAATGGTAGAGACAGGGCAGAATGGTAGAGACAGGGTAGAATGGTAGAGACAGGGCAGAATGGTAGAGACAGGGTAGAATGGTAGAGACAGGGTAGAATGGTAGAGACAGGGTAGAATGGTAGAGACAGGGTAGAATGGTAGAGACAGGGTAGAATGGTAGAGACAGGGCAGTTATTGGTAAAAATATTGCTCTTCACCTTCACTTACCATTAACTGGAATCGATCAGACGCGGCGAGCTCTTTCTCAAACGACTTTTGCCGCTTAGCGACGTCATAGCATTTGCCTTTGCGGCTTATCAGCTGTTTTATGAACTCCAATTGTTTGGACATTTGGGTTAATTTATTGAAAAAATGAAATTAATTGACAAATAGAAATCTGGCTTTTTGAAAGGCCAACTGAAGTCCCATTTTATATGAAGCGGCAGTTTGACATCAACAAGTTCACTCTAATTTTCATTGGTTCGGAATGGGGTGGTCAAAATATTTCACGTTCATAGTACGTGTCAAATCCACTATGCTTTTAGACTCAAAGGGGTGGACTGCTTCATTTCAGTAGTGACTCATTTTGACACCAAATTACTTTGATTCAAAATGAAACATGCGCATTAACCAGCATGAAACATACATTAGGTACAATATGCCCCACTCACATTCACAGCCTCATTCACAGCCTCATTCACTGCCTCATTCACAGCCTCACAGCCAGACTCACTGATCGACCCTAATCCAGTTTGGGTTTCGAATACTCAGTTATTTCTGCATTTTCAATTCATTGAGTAGCTCTGTGAGATCCGCTGCTGTCAATATACAGTGGGCAGTGGATAAAAAATAAATGACACACAATGAATTGGATAGGAATTAAATGAATGATGCAAAATAGAAATTCGAGAAATAGATTAAATATGCAAGAAAAAGACGTATATGCTCAAAAATTAGGATGAAGTCAGTCATCAACAAATCAAAGAGTAGATAAAATTTCTCTTTGGTGACTAAATAAAGTTTACAATTTTACATATTTGGAACTGCTTGACACTATTCTTTACGATAATGGCGCAATCATAAGTTTGGTGCAACAAATTTGCTTAGATAGGTGTCTTCCACCATGAACCACCCATCACTGTCACCGAGCATTGCGCAATCTTGAGCATACCCAGAGCACGTATTTGCTTTTAAGCAATCGTGAGAACTGCGATTCTTATCTTTACTCAAAATCCAGCTACAGTGGAAAGATCGAGAAAAGCGCGAAACACACCTCCAAACAAACCGCTGTGCATAATACAAAACAATATATAGATAAAAAGTGGAACGCTCACAGCAGGTGACCAAACCAAAAGTAAAAGCAAAGCCCAATTGTATTTTGATAAAAAGCCATTACTAAAGAAGCTGGCGAAATATTTCTGAGCTAACCTGTCAATATCAAGTATAAGTTAAAATGTACGAGCGCAGTAAATTCAAACATGGATTTAAACTATAGCGGCGCTGTCAATATATAGAATTAAATGGAGAGCTTAGAAATGACACTCAATGGGGCTGATATACACAGGTGCAAAGATGACGCAGAGCCCGCTACTCTCAGCATCTCTAACTAGCCCTGTCGCTGTCAATATATAGAATTAAATGGAGAGCTTAGAAATGACACTCAATGGGGCTGATATACACAGGTGCAAAGATGACGCAGAGCCCGCTACTCTCAGCATCTCTAACTAGCCCTGTCGCTGTCAATATATAGAATTAAATGGAGAGCTTAGAAATGACACTCAATGGGGCTGATATACACAGGTGCAAAGATGACGCAGAGCCCGCTACTCTCAGCATCTCTAACTAGCCCTGTCGCTGTCAATATATAGAATTAAATGGAGAGCTTAGAAATGACACTCAATGGGGCTGATATACACAGGTGCAAAGATGACGCAGAGCCCGCTACTCTCAGCATCTCTAACTAGCCCTGTCGCTGTCAATATATAGAATTAAATGGAGAGCTTAGAAATGACACTCAATGGGGCTGATATACACAGGTGCAAAGATGACGCAGAGCCCGCTACTCTCAGCATCTCTAACTAGCCCTGTCGCTGTCAATATATAGAATTAAATGGAGAGCTTAGAAATGACACTCAATGGGGCTGATATACACAGGTGCAAAGATGACGCAGAGCCCGCTACTCTCAGCATCTCTAACTAGCCCTGTCGCTGTCAATATATAGAATTAAATGGAGAGCTTAGAAATGACACTCAATGGGGCTGATATACACAGGTGCAAAGATGACGCAGAGCCCGCTACTCTCAGCATCTCTAACTAGCCCTGTCGCTGTCAATATATAGAATTAAATGGAGAGCTTAGAAATGACACTCAATGGGGCTGATATACACAGGTGCAAAGATGACGCAGAGCCCGCTACTCTCAGCATCTCTAACTAGCCCTGTCGCTGTCAATATATAGAATTAAATGGAGAGCTTAGAAATGACACTCAATGGGGCTGATATACACAGGTGCAAAGATGACGCAGAGCCCGCTACTCTCAGCATCTCTAACTAGCCCTGTCGCTGTCAATATATAGAATTAAATGGAGAGCTTAGAAATGACACTCAATGGGGCTGATATACACAGGTGCAAAGATGACGCAGAGCCCGCTACTCTCAGCATCTCTAACTAGCCCTGTCGCTGTCAATATATAGAATTAAATGGAGAGCTTAGAAATGACACTCAATGGGGCTGATATACACAGGTGCAAAGATGACGCAGAGCCCGCTACTCTCAGCATCTCTAACTAGCCCTGTCGCTGTCAATATATAGAATTAAATGGAGAGCTTAGAAATGACACTCAATGGGGCTGATATACACAGGTGCAAAGATGACGCAGAGCCCGCTACTCTCAGCATCTCTAACTAGCCCTGTCGCTGTCAATATATAGAATTAAATGGAGAGCTTAGAAATGACACTCAATGGGGCTGATATACACAGGTGCAAAGATGACGCAGAGCCCGCTACTCTCAGCATCTCTAACTAGCCCTGTCGCTGTCAATATATAGAATTAAATGGAGAGCTTAGAAATGACACTCAATGGGGCTGATATACACAGGTGCAAAGATGACGCAGAGCCCGCTACTCTCAGCATCTCTAACTAGCCCTGTCGCTGTCAATATATAGAATTAAATGGAGAGCTTAGAAATGACACTCAATGGGGCTGATATACACAGGTGCAAAGATGACGCAGAGCCCGCTACTCTCAGCATCTCTAACTAGCCCTGTCGCTGTCAATATATAGAATTAAATGGAGAGCTTAGAAATGACACTCAATGGGGCTGATATACACAGGTGCAAAGATGACGCAGAGCCCGCTACTCTCAGCATCTCTAACTAGCCCTGTCGCTGTCAATATATAGAATTAAATGGAGAGCTTAGAAATGACACTCAATGGGGCTGATATACACAGGTGCAAAGATGACGCAGAGCCCGCTACTCTCAGCATCTCTAACTAGCCCTGTCGCTGTCAATATATAGAATTAAATGGAGAGCTTAGAAATGACACTCAATGGGGCTGATATACACAGGTGCAAAGATGACGCAGAGCCCGCTACTCTCAGCATCTCTAACTAGCCCTGTCGCTGTCAATATATAGAATTAAATGGAGAGCTTAGAAATGACACTCAATGGGGCTGATATACACAGGTGCAAAGATGACGCAGAGCCCGCTACTCTCAGCATCTCTAACTAGCCCTGTCGCTGTCAATATATAGAATTAAATGGAGAGCTTAGAAATGACACTCAATGGGGCTGATATACACAGGTGCAAAGATGACGCAGAGCCCGCTACTCTCAGCATCTCTAACTAGCCCTGTCGCTGTCAATATATAGAATTAAATGGAGAGCTTAGAAATGACACTCAATGGGGCTGATATACACAGGTGCAAAGATGACGCAGAGCCCGCTACTCTCAGCATCTCTAACTAGCCCTGTCGCTGTCAATATATAGAATTAAATGGAGAGCTTAGAAATGACACTCAATGGGGCTGATATACACAGGTGCAAAGATGACGCAGAGCCGCTACTCTCAGCATCTCTAACTAGCCCTGTCGCTGTCAATATATAGAATTAAATGGAGAGCTTAGAAATGACACTCAATGGGGCTGATATACACAGGTGCAAAGATGACGCAGAGCCCGCTACTCTCAGCATCTCTAACTAGCCCTGTCGCTGTCAATATATAGAATTAAATGGAGAGCTTAGAAATGACACTCAATGGGGCTGATATACACAGGTGCAAAGATGACGCAGAGCCCGCTACTCTCAGCATCTCTAACTAGCCCTGTCGCTGTCAATATATAGAATTAAATGGAGAGCTTAGAAATGACACTCAATGGGGCTGATATACACAGGTGCAAAGATGACGCAGAGCCCGCTACTCTCAGCATCTCTAACTAGCCCTGTCGCTGTCAATATATAGAATTAAATGGAGAGCTTAGAAATGACACTCAATGGGGCTGATATACACAGGTGCAAAGATGACGCAGAGCCCGCTACTCTCAGCATCTCTAACTAGCCCTGTCGCTGTCAATATATAGAATTAAATGGAGAGCTTAGAAATGACACTCAATGGGGCTGATATACACAGGTGCAAAGATGACGCAGAGCCCGCTACTCTCAGCATCTCTAACTAGCCCTGTCGCTGTCAATATATAGAATTAAATGGAGAGCTTAGAAATGACACTCAATGGGGCTGATATACACAGGTGCAAAGATGACGCAGAGCCGCTCTCTCAGCATCTCTAACTAGCCCTGTCGCTGTCAATATATAGAATTAAATGGAGAGCTTAGAAATGACACTCAATGGGGCTGATATACACAGGTGCAAAGATGACGCAGAGCCCGCTACTCTCAGCATCTCTAACTAGCCCTGTCGCTGTCGTGTCAATATATAGAATTAAATGGAGAGCTTAGAAATGACACTCAATGGGGCTGATATACACAGGTGCAAAGATGACGCAGAGCCCGCTACTCTCAGCATCTCTAACTACCCTGTCGCTGTCAATATATAGAATTAAATGGAGAGCTTAGAAATGACACTCAATGGGGCTGATATACACAGGTGCAAAGATGACGCAGAGCCCGCTACTCTCAGCATCTCTAACTAGCCTGTCGCTGTCAATATATAGAATTAAATGGAGAGCTTAGAAATGACACTCAATGGGGCTGATATACACAGGTGCAAAGATGACGCAGAGCCCGCTACTCTCAGCATCTCTAACTAGCCTGTCCTGTCAATATATAGATTAAATGGAGAGCTTAGAAATGACACTCAATGGGCTGATATACACAGGTGCAAAGATGACGCAGAGCCCGCTACTCTCAGCATCTCTAACTAGCCCTGTCGCTGTCAATATATAGAATTAAATGGAGAGCTTAGAAATGACACTCAATGGGGCTGATATACACAGGTGCAAAGATGACGCAGAGCCCGCTACTCTCAGCATCTCTAACTAGCCCTGTCGCTGTCAATATATAGAATTAAATGGAGAGCTTAGAAATGACACTCAATGGGGCTGATATACACAGTGCAAAGATGACGCAGAGCCCGCTACTCTCAGCATCTCTAACTAGCCCTGTCGCTGTCAATATATAGAATTAAATGGAGAGCTTAGAAATGACACTCAATGGGGCTGATATACACAGGTGCAAAGATGACGCAGAGCCCGCTACTCTCAGCATCTCTAACTAGCCCTGTCGCTGTCAATATATAGAATTAAATGGAGAGCTTAGAAATGACACTCAATGGGGCTGATATACACAGGTGCAAAGATGACGCAGAGCCCGCTACTCTCAGCATCTCTAACTAGCCCTGTCGCTGTCAATATATAGAATTAAATGGAGAGCTTAGAAATGACACTCAATGGGGCTGATATACACAGGTGCAAAGATGACGCAGAGCCCGCTACTCTCAGCATCTCTAACTAGCCCTGTCGCTGTCAATATATAGAATTAAATGGAGACTTAGAAATGACACTCAATGGGGCTGATATACACAGGTGCAAAGATGACGCAGAGCCCGCTACTCTCAGCATCTCTAACTAGCCCTGTCGCTGTCAATATATAGAATTAAATGGAGAGCTTAGAAATGACACTCAATGGGCTGATATACACAGGTGCAAAGATGACGCAGAGCCCGCTACTCTCAGCATCTCTAACTAGCCCTGTCGCTGTCAATATATAGAATTAAATGGAGAGCTTAGAAATGACACTCAATGGGGCTGATATACACAGGTGCAAAGATGACGCAGAGCCCGCTACTCTCAGCATCTCTAACTAGCCCTGTCGCTGTCAATATATAGAATTAAATGGAGAGCTTAGAAATGACACTCAATGGGCTGATATACACAGGTGCAAAGATGACGCAGAGCCGCTACTCTCAG
>NIVC01002322.1:0-45000 GCA_002269645.1 Macrostomum lignano
GCCAACGCCACTCGCGTAAAAAAAGTTACAGAAGCACCCTGTGACCAGACCGTTTCTAATTATTATCTTCGCTTAATTTAGTTTCTTCTTAGAACCCATTTTTAAGAGTCACCCTCTAGAACCCCATTTCTCAAAATCGCCTTCTGAAGCAGCATTTCTAAGAATTGCCATCTGGAACCCCATTTCTAAGAATCGCCCTCTGGAACCCCATTTCTCAAAATCGCCTTCTGAAGCCACATTTCTTAGAATCTTCTTCTGTAACCCCATTTCTAAGAATCGTTCTCTGGAGCCGCATTTCTAAGAATCGCCCCTGGAACCCTATTCTAAGAATCGTCTTCTGTAACCAATTTCTAAGAATCGTTCTCTGGAGCCGCATTTCTAAGAATCGCCCTCTGGAACCCCATTTCGAAGAATCGCCCTCTGGAACCCCATTTTTAAGAATCGCCCTCTGGAGCCCCATTTCTAAGAATCGCCCTCTGGAACCCCATTTCTAAGAATCGCCATCTGGAACCCCATTTCTAAGAATCGCCTTCTGGAACCCCATTTCTAAGAATCGCCTTCTGGAACCCCATTTCTAAGAATCGCCCTCTGGAACCCATTTTTAAGAATCGCCCTCTGTAACACCATTTCTAAGAATCGCCCTCTGAAGCCGCATTTCTAAGAATCGCCTTCTGGAACCCCATTTCTAAGAATCGCCCTCTTGAACCCCTTTTCTAAGAATCGCCTTCTGAAGCCAAATTTCTAAGAATCGCCCTCTGGAACCCCATTTCTAAGAATCGCCCTCTTGAACCCCATTTCTAAGAATCGCCCTCTTGAACCCCATTTCTAAGAATCGCCTTCTGGAACCCCATTTCTAAGAATCGCCTTCTGGAACCCCCATTTCTAAGAATCGCCTTCTGAATCCGCATTTCTAAGAATCGCCCTCTGGAACCCCATTTCTAAGAATCGCCCTCTTGAACTCCATTTCTAAGAATTTCCTTCTGGAACCCCATTTCTAAGAATCGCCCTCTGAAGCCGCATTTCTAAGAATCGCCTTTTGAAGCCGAATTTCTAAGAATCGCCTTTTGAAGCCGAATTTCTAAGAATCGCCTTTTGAAGCCGAATTTCTAAGAATCGCCCTCTGGAACCCCATTTCTAAGAATCGCCCTCTGGAACCCCATTTCTAAGAATCGCCCTCTGGAACCCCATTTCTAAGAATCGCCTTTTAGCCTATTCTAAATGTAGGCACACTGGCTCACAGCACTCGTCCCCTGTCCCTCCACTCGCGCAGGTGAGCACGCTATTCGCTGGAATGTGACAACTGACGAAGTTGACGGCCTGACAACCAACGGCGTCCTTATCAACAAGCCGGTGGGCGGCTACTGCCCCGGCAGCCAGCCGGGCCCCTGGTTCGAGGTGAGCATCGAAGGCCGGCTTTACCCCATGCGTGAGCACCGGGCCACCCCGTCGCATTCGGACGTGCTGCACGCGGTTGACAACTCGCTGATTGACGGCACGGTCATCGACCTGTGTGGAGTCTGCCTGGTGTACCGCTCCGCTGAGGGTCTGCGGCGCAGTCCCACCCTGCTGGAGCTCTGCTCGCGAGTTGAGTCGCTCAACCAGACGCACATCCTGTGCCCGGTCCGCTACCAGACTCTGGTGATCCGGAAGCCCCTGCAAGCGAATCCCGCCTCAGCCGCAGGCGGCGGCGGCTCGATGCCAGACGATCGGCAGCCGTACGTGTACACCGGCTGCGGCCACGTGCACGGCCTGCACAGCTGGGACAGGCCCGGCGGACAGCAGCAGCCGGACAGGCGAACCTGTCCGCTGTGTCTGCAACAATCTGCTTTTATTGCCCTACGCCTAGGAGAAGAGGCGGCGCTGTATTTGGACAGAGACGGGATGCCAAATTATGCGTTTAACCCGTGCGGTCATATGGCCTCGGAGCTCACAGTGAAGTATTGGTCTGCGCTGCCGCTGCTCACGGCCAGCCAGCTCAGGCCGCTGTGCCCATTCTGCTCAACACGCTGGCTACTCCGGCCACAATCAGACTGCTGTTCCAGTCTGACATTTGACTGCCTGTTGATTACACACTATTTAACCTCTCGTTATATCTACTTTCTAAGAATATCGGTCCCGTTTGTTTGTTTCTAAGAATCAGTTTTCTAGGAAACGCAGAAAATCTTATATCATGGAAATATTAAATTAGAACAATTCAAACAATTGCTCTTATACGAGTAACCTATGTTCAAAGACTATCCTCTCGACTTCGCGTCTTAGAATTGCTGCTTCGAATTCGTTTCTAAGAATCGCTGCTTCAAATTTGTTTCTAAGAATCGCTGCTCAAATTCGATTCTAAGAATCGCTCCTTTGACTTCGATTCTAAGAATCGCTGCTCAAATTCGATTCTAAGAATCGCTGCTCTGAAATTCGTTTATTAGACTCTACACACGAATTTGTTTCTAAGAAAGGTCACCTAAACTTATTTCTAGGAATCGCACTTACAAAATTGTATATGACAATAAAATTTTCTGCTGGGACCTGTTTACTGCGTTATAAACATCTTTCGGCTTCTGTGCTAAGCAAGAATCTGGATGATGAATACCAATAGATTTACCTGTTAACTTGTTTTGTTATGAAGCAAATTTATTTATTTTTCTCGCCTACTGAGTTTTGTCTTGTACGGCTCGCCAAATAATGCTAGTAATATATGCTTATTCCTGTGCAAACTGAATCGTGCATACTTGCATACTCTGTGGCTACAGTAGCTGAACTAATAATTTTTACAAATAGATTTTGCTACACTTTATTTGCTTGTACTTTTGCATTATGGCAGTGCGGCTAAACTTTAAATGGCAGGTGTGTACCGAATTCTGCGTCCCTTCTCGCTTCACCCTTCATTCTCCCCTCTACCCCTCACATCCCCCTCTACCCTTCTACCCCTCGCATCCCCTCTACCCTCACATCCCCCTCTACCCTCACATCCCCCTCTACCCCTCACATCCCCCTCTACCCTTCTACCCCTCGCATCCCCATCTACCCTCACATCCCCCTCTACCCTCACATCCCCCTCTACCCTCGCATCCCCCTCTACCCCTCACCCTCTGTACCCCTCAGCCCCTCTACCCCTCATTCCACTCTACACCTCATCCCCTCTGCCCTCATTCCCCCTGCCCTTATTCCCCCTTCTACCCTCATCCCCTCTACCCCTCACCCCTCTACCCCTCACCCCCTCTACCCCTCACCCCCTCTACCCCTCACCCTCTCTACCCCTCATCCCCCTCTAACCCCATCCCCCTCTACTCCTCACCCCCTCTACCCCTCACCCTCTGTACCCCTCAGCCCCTCTACCCCTCATTCCACTCTACACCTCACCCCTCTCTGCCTTCATTAGATTGCAGGTACTAGTTTCTTAATTTTTTTCTAAACAAAAGCTTTCTGAATTACTGTATTCTGACCCTGTGTTTTTGAACTAACCGAATTGGTTTTTTTAACCTAATATTAAGTGAATAGTTTGATAAAACAGCCATTTTTACTCGTAATTCTCCACCTCACTCGAAATTCAGGTAAATCAGAGTTTAAGGCCCAAATCTTGTTAGATTGACATTCACTGTTAGATTTCAGTCACAGTTAACTGTGCACCCTGCCTTCTTTCCACTGTCCCCAACCTTGCTGCTTATTTTCAAACTTTGTTTCTTTAAGTCATGAGCTTTCTTTAAGCTTTTTTCATATTGTCTGTCAGTTTCCTGTCTGCATGGTTATTTTATTATTTCTGTTTTGGCCATCTTCGCGCGTATGGTCAGGTGCTAGAATCGTGTCCCGTTCTCGGCCTCACTGCCCGACTAACCAGTTCCTTATCCAGCCTGAGCACCCCAAACTGACCAGTGAGTGCCCTTATCCAGCCTGAGCACCCCAAACTGACCAGTGAGTGCCCTTATCCAGCCTGAGCACCCCAAACTGACCAGTGAGTGCCCTTATCCAGCCTGAGCACCCCAAACTGACCAGTGAGTGCCCTTAGATTCCAAATCGCCAATTAGATCTCTTCGAATTCTTAAACGACTTCAATTTCAGCACGAATTAACATCGCGTTTGTAACTACACGGTGCATAATAGTAGATATTGCGTTTCGAATTTTTATTATTGCCTACTTAACTGTATGATAATATGCTCTCTTGGTTTAACTTTAAATTTTGACTGATTTACGTCACCAAAAATGTTTCGACCCTAAGATGGAAGCAGAAATTGATTGTCTCTCTCACCTGGCGTTTTGCTTTCAGCCCACCTGGTTGATTTCCCTGCCTATTTTTTTATCCCCAACCTTAATTGCTGTTGGTTTGCTCGGTAAATTTATTATCCCAGTTGTTAATTAATTAGAGATTTGAAAACTACCTTTAACCTGATAAGTAGTGCAGTAGTAATATGTTGCGAATATTATTATCTTTTTTCATTCTACTTGTAAATCTGTATCGTTTAAAATTCGACTTGCTGATTTCCCGTAGCCAATGAGAACAAGCCAATCAGTAATCAATGATGCAGCGCTGCTGCTGCGTCTGCCCCTCCCCGGTAAACTTCACCCAGTATTATAACTATTCACATTAATAACCATTACCATGTAATTATGATTTGGATGTTTATCTGAATTAAACTGCCCACTAATTATTAAATAAACGAAACCAACTTGCCTCCTTTTTAACCAGCAAGCACACACGAACTCAATAATTGAAGCGGTGACGTCATTTTTATTCCTATTTGGCTTACTGATTTTTTTAATTACGTCAAGCCTGAGCATTGTAGTATATTTAGAGGACAGAGAATGAGAGAACAGGTTAAAAGCAATTAGTGGTAAGCAGAGCTTTCTTATACAGAATGTAGTCAGTCATTAATTACATTATTAACATGATTTGTACAGGATTTTTGCACGCCAAAAGTATAGTTAAAAATGCACTTTTTTAACAAAAAGAAACCGGTGAGCATTTTTGAGCGATTGTAGGAGTCGGTCGGGTTTCTTAATGAAAAAGCAGTTCTTGTTTTGAAAATTTTGTCCCGTATTGGTACATTTACACCACAATTTCGTATGTGAATTTGCCGCGAGTCGTGTCGTTGTGGCCTCCAGCTTCTGATGAGGCTGCGGCGGAGGTTGTTGCCTGGTTGCCGGGTTTTGCCTGTTGTTGCTGCTGCTGCTGCTTCTTCTGCCTCAGTTTAACAAGCGTCGAGGCGGATGAAACTGCTGAGGTGGCGGCGGCAGTGCCGTTGTTGCCAACCGTGGCTGTCCGGGTCAGCGGCGGACCAAATGTGGACTTGACCGGCTGACGGCCGCCTGCGTTTAGGTGGGAGTTGGGGCAACTCGTGATTGCATTGCAGTAGGCGATTCTGTGGGAACCTGGGTACGGGGGTTTCAATTTGGATCGGGATTCTCTATCGGGACTTTGTGAATCGGGATTCTCTATCGGGACTTTGTGAATCGGGATTCTCTATCGGGACTTTCCGAATCTGGATCGGCTTTACATAGAGGATTTCTTATTTCGCAGGTGTTCAGATTTCTACATCCACCATTTAGAAGATCAAACTGTTTCCTAAGCTGAGCAAACCAACCAACCTGCAGACGCGGCTGGCAGCAGGGCTCCCATCTCGGCCAGCCGGGGTGAGAAGGCCCCGCCGCTGACTGTGGTGGCGAATGTCGTGTCGGCGACTCCGTCAGCGTCAGCGCCGTCCTCAGCGTCGGCGCAGGGACTGTCGGAACTGTTGGAAATGATGCGGAGTGCTCTAAGATTTTTCTGATTGATAATTAGATAGTATGATGAGGACCTGCGCAGGCTGTGCAAATTATGTAAACAATATCATTTTCGAGTCTTCACGAACGCGACTTACGGAATCTACCATATCTACACCTTAACGATTTTCATGAACTGCCAATCTGCCCCTTACATGATCTCCATGAACTGCCAATCTGCCCCTTACACGATTTTCATGAACTGCCAATCTGCCCGTTACACAATTTTCATGAACTGCCAATCTGCCCCTTACATGATCTTCATGAACTGCCAATCTGCCCCTTACATGATCTCCATGAACTGCCAATCTGCCCCTTACATGATCTCCATGAACTGCCAATCTGCCCCTTACATGATCTTCATGAACTGCCAATTTGCCCCTTACATGATCTTCATGAACTGCCAATTTGCCCCTTACATGATCTTCATGAACTGCCAATTTGCCCCTTACATGATCTTCATGAACTGCCAACCTACCCCATACCCTACCTTCATGAACTTTAAATAGCTATAAATCAGTAGAGCAGAAGTATAGAACAATAGCAATCAGATAAAAATGACTCAGACGCAGGTCATACCGTAAGCTCTCAGTTAATTAATGCCGCTAATTAAAAGCCACGCAGCTCACCTGCTTCCAGGCAGACCCGTCACCAGCGAGGAGTGGCCCGACTGCCTCCGTCTGTGCCGACCATGGCTACGACTATTATTATTATTAGTCGCCTTGGCAACCACTAGCAAGCGCCGCCGACGATGGCAGACGCAGATTAGCGCAATCAGCAGGGTGCCAATTATGGCGCCACAAACTGCAGCCACAATGGCTATGGTGCTTACGGTCACGTCTGGCAGCCTGCCAACTGCGGAATTGGGTTGGGGCGGGAGATAAGAACTCTGCAGAGTGAAATAATTGCACCTAAAATTTGCTTCTCAGTCTGTCAGATGCAGAAGCATGTGGTTCAGTGTCGGTACAATGTGCACTTCAATACTTCTCTTTAGACTGGCTGGAGTCTAACATTTGCAAGCATCTAGTCTAGATCTCTAACATTGGAATCTAGATCTCTAACATTGGAATCTAGATCTCTAACATTGGAATCTAGATCTCTAACATTGGAATCTAGATCTCTAACTCTGGAATCTACATCTCTAACATTGGAATCTATATCTCTAACATTGGTATCAACATATCTAACATTGGAATCAACATATCTAACATTGGAATCAACATATCTAACATTGGAATCAACATCTCTAACATCAGAATCTAGATCTCTAACTAACATTGGAATCTACATCTCTAACATTGAAATCTAGATCTCTACATTGAAATCTAGATCTCTAACATTGAAATCTAGATCTCTAACATTGAAATCTAGATCTCTACATTGAAATCTAGATCTCTAACATTGAAATCTAGATCTCTAACATTGGAATCTAGATCTCTAACATTGAAATCTAGATCTCTAACATTGGAATCTAGATCTCTAACATTGAAATCTAGATCTCTAACATTGGAATCTAGATCTCTAACATTGAAATCTAGATCTCTAACATTGAAATCTAGATCTCTAACATTGGAATCTACATCTCTAACATTGAAATCTAGATCTCTAACATTGAAATCTACATCTCTAACATTGGAATCTAGATCTCTAACATTGAAATCTAGATCTCTAACATTGGAATCTAGATAGATCTAGAACATTGGCGCCGAGATTATATCCATTGCATCTCTAGTCTAGTCTAGATCTCTAAGTCTCTAGTCTAACATTGATCGGCCTATCTAGATCTCCGGCGTTGGCATCTCATGTAGATCTCTGCCTGAACTCTGCCTGAAACGACACCCACTCGTTCAGGTCCAGGGCTAGATTTTCATGTATAGCCATACATGCCCATGGGCCATGAGTCCATGGCTCTGACTATACATTGTTAAATACATGTACGAGTATACGGGATCAGATCAGACAAAGCAAGCAGCTTCGCCACTTACAAACGCTGTCTACAAATTTGCCGCGCTGAATATTTTCTTGATTGCCGTTGCCGCCTCCCACTTGTCGCCAGTCAGTTGTCGTAGCGATGATCGGCTGCAAAGTTGTATCAGCGCTGCTTCGGTTTGCATTTTCAATTGATGAGGCTGTGTCCATAGCTAACTAGTTAATTAAGTTAATAGCAGCAGTTGGCGGTAGATTTATTAAAAATATTCCTAATGAAGTAAGTTTATTCCTTGGCCGTTGTTTAAATAGTATGAATTGGATTTAATTAGAGACAAGGCCAAGTAGAGCTTAAATTCTTTACTTCGAAACAAAGTCAAGCTAACGAAAGGAGGACGGAAATGCCCACTCATGTATAGCCAGTCGTCGGTATAGTTGCTTTTGTGGGGGTTGGAAGGGCTTTCTTATATATTCTTTCTGCTTTAGAAGAAGGCCTCCAATTCAAATAACATCGCAGGGGGGCTTGAACAGAGGTGACTGGAATGACTCACTATCTATATTATTGCAAAACCAATTGGGGAAATTAAGGCGAGTCTACGGGCCGGGGGGCGGCTATTTTACAGCGCGTGAGGAGAGAGCGAGACGAGGGGCTCCAACGATTCAAGGAGGGGGCTCCCCTCTGGACTAGACATTTCAATATGTACATTGCGCAATGTACATTTGTTTTACGATCCAGAACCCCTCTGCCCCCCTCGGCCTCCACATGCGCACGAGTGTTTAGCTGGGGAAAGGGGGTTGGCAAGGCTGGCTTGTCGGCCTTACGGGCTTTTTGCGCTTAAGTTTTCTAATATGGAGGGTTGCGGCGGGAGTGAGAATTGCACAATTACGAGCTATATATTATCTATCGGAAAAGGACGGAACTGCGAAGCGGTGACCCGGGCTTAAGGGCGATAGTTAAATTCGAAGGCATAGGAAGGCTTTTTTTTCAAGTTTAGGACAGTTATATTTATAAGAATCTACGACATGTAGAATTTAGAATTTTAGTATCAAAGTATCAATTGCACAAAGTACATTACGAGCACTATAAGCAGAAAGAATGTATCTAATTCCGGTGTTGCAAAAAGTAATCTGTGAAAAGGCAAAAATTGTGTTTTTGTCGAGGCTTAGATTATTAGAAATTCGGCGCCAAAAAGGCCCTAAAATTAAATTTTCATTATTTAGATGGGAATTTTTGAACGTGTATTAAAAATTATAAACATAACTCGCTCTACGCTACCAGTTTCAGTAGCAATGAGCTATTAGTTGGTCAGTCAGTCGGTCGACAGTAGTTAAGTTTTCTGAAACAAAGCTGTGATGTCTATGGCAATAGCTAATTTTATTGAAACGCGGAATTGGCAATGCTGTGCGCGAAAGGATTTTTGAGAATATTTTACTCTGTTTAGTTATCAATTTCTGTTCCCTTTCAGCAAAGCACGTAGTTGGCTAGCCTGCCTATTCAGCAACACGCTGCCATGTCGGAAAACACTCTCAAAGTTGGCGCCGACGAGAAGCCCGTTGACCAGCAGGCTGAAACTGAGAATCAAGACGAAGAATCCAACAAGAAGACTGAGGATCAAAACAAAGATAACAAAGAAGCCGAGTCTAAGGATCAAGACAAAGACGACAAAGAAGCCAACGAGACCGAGGATCAAGACAAAGACGACAAAGAAGCCAACGAGACCGAGGATCAAGACAAAGACGACAAAGAAGCCAACGAGACTGAGGATCAAAACAAAGACGACAAAGAAGCCAACGAGACTGAGGATCAAGACAAAGACGACAAAGAAACCAACAAGACTGAGGATCAAGACAAAGACGACAAAGGAGCCGAGATTGAGGATCAAGACGAGGAAGACAAAGAATCCGAGATTGAGGATCAAGACGAGGAAGACAAAGAATCCGAGACTGAGGATCAAGACAAAGAAGTCAACAAGAAGACTGAAGAGCTAGAGCAAGCAGCCAAGAAGACTGAGGATAAGGACCAGGCTGAAACTGGGAATACCAGAACTGTCATTCAGCCCGCTGACGATGATGAAGATTATGATGAAGACGAGGACGATGAAATTGTAGATAGTAATGAAGATGATACTCCTCCAACTCCTCCTCATAAAAAGTACGAGTACATCCAACATACTAAAAATGATGATGGAACTGACCTGAAGTTGGAATCAAACGAAACGAGAATACTGCGCACAGAGGAAGTAAAACAGAGTAAAAAAGAAGAGAAGAAACGAAAAAAGGAGGCCGAAAAGCAAGCTAAGTTAGAAAAGAAGCTAGCCAAGAAGAATGAGAAGTTAAAGAAAAAGCAAGAGAAGATGGCTAAAAAGGAAGCGAAAAAGCTCGCGAAGAAGCAGGCGAAAGAGGAAAAAAAACGACGCGAAGACGAAATAAAGCGGGTGAAAGAGGAAAGGAAACAACGCGAAAAATAACAAAAGCAGGCAAAAGCTAAGTAGAATAAAAACAACCGATAAGCTGGAATCCCATCGACACCGCACCAATAACTTTCTCAGTCATAAGGTTGCTTTGTCTTTTTGTTGTCGACTCATTGAGCATATGAAATTGATTTGAACAAATAAAAACGATTTGCGATAATTTCGTTTATTTTGAGTTAATTTAAATTGTAATTTTTTTCTTTATCAGATTACTGAAGGTTGAAACTATCTAACTACTCGGTTTAAAAAAATAACATCGTAGCTTGAGCATCAGTGCATGACATACCCCGTACCGTAGCATCCAAAGAAGTTTGATAGCTAGTATCCGTATTAACAGCAACAACAACAACAACAACAACAACAACAAAAACAACAACAACAACAACAAATTACGCAGCCCCGCAAGCAAAGTCGCAGAGCAGGGTGCGTCAGATGGCGCGCCGCAGAGCCTGAGAGCGGACGAAGTCCGCCCCGTTGGCAGTGTCGGGCGCCCCGGCGTCGCGTAGGAGGCAGTCCACGTATCGACGGGTTTGGGCCTGACCCCGCCTGAGCGGGCCCTGCAGGGTGAGCAGCAGGACGTCCTGAACAGGTTGGGGGCAGTAGCTCTGCCCGGATCATGCGGTGGCCCACCAGTTGACGTTGGCACCGGCGCAGGATGATGGACGGGCGCTGCAGCTTGGCCCGATCGTACAGGGCCTCTGTCCCGACGCTCTTGTCAGCTCGAAAGGCCGCACGGAGCAGTCCTGAGTGCGCCGAGTCCAGCTGCCGCTCCAGTGTAGCCGTCAGCGTCCACGTCTTAGCGTTGTAGAGCAGGACGGTTTCGACCACCGCCACCACAGCCGAGCCCTCTGGCGGTCGAGCAGCGTTTCGGACTGGACGACGGCCCGGAAGAAGGCCGCCCAGGCAAGTCCTCGGCGCCGCCGAAGGTTTTCCTCCACGTGAGGCACCAGACCGCCGAGGTAGATGAACCGCTGGCAGCGTGCTAGCTTGGTTGTCTGCCCGTCTGCGCCGCGGCACGTCAGGTCCGCTGGGATGTCGACCGGCACTGTCAGCACCTCAGTCTTCAGAGTGTTGACAACCAGACCAACGCTCGATGCCACCTCGACCAGCTAGGCGCCTTCAACAAGGACAGGAGGGCGAGGTCGTCGGCGTAGCCAAACACGCTCAGGCGCTTTTCGCCGTGGCGGCGACCGATGCGTCTGCGCAGCAGGAAGCCATCGCCAGCCGAGGGGAGTGCGGTCTGAAGCACCCAGTCCAGCAGCAGCACGAAGAGCAACGGCGCCAGCGTGTCGCCCTGCAGAACTCCTGATGAAGTGTCGAACAGGTCAGACAGGCGTCACCACAGCAATCCCAGAGCTACATGTATCCAGAGTTCATCCAGACAACTGGACCTTTCTTTCTCCGGCAGGTCCGGTTCCAACTAGATTCCAATCCCAGAGCTATCCAGAGTTCATCCAGACAACTGGACCTTTCTTTCTCCGGCAGGTCCGGTTCCAACTAGATTCCAATCCCAGAGCTATCCAGTCTTCTCGAATGAATGCGAATCTTTCAACTTTACATGGCAACTGTCAGATTGCACAGGCTATAACCATTGTTGGTTGGCTGTTGACTTTGAAACAGGTGAAATCCGCACTTTTGTCTTTCTTTCGAAATAGAAAATAGTAGAAAAAGTTGCAATTGAAAGCAGAATATTTACACAGGACACCATTCACTGTTGGACAATCACATGGCTGAATTTTGAGACAGTCAGGTTTGTGCGAGGTTTCAGTGTAAAAAAAGTTACAAGCCAGCACAAATGACTTTTGGGAAGAACCTCGTAATTACCAGGATAGATACAATTATAATGAACATCCTTGAGGAACTTCACTGACCAACCCGAACTCCGAACAAAATTACCAACCGTAACGTCAGGACGGTGCAAGGCAGCGACGATACGTAGGAACTATCAGGGAACGAAAGACGGTCCGCTTTTCCCTTTGTAGGACCAGAGAGAATAATGGTAAAAAACGAAAAAATTCAAGGAAAATATCAATAGCTACTTGGAAGAGGAAGTCAAAGAGAAAAATTCTGTTGCTAAAAAGTATCAGTAAGTAGTATATGCAGCAAGCGCGTCTCGATTTGTTCAAGAGTGAAGTTGTTGAAGAAGGTTCAGTTGAAAGCTACTGGAACAAAAAGGCACCTTAAATTAAAATACGAATTACTAGCTAATTACTGAATTCTCCATTCTCCCAACTTACGATTCAGGATTCAGATCCAATACGACTCGTATACTAAAAATTAAAGACTATAGATTCAATTTTCTAAACAAAAATAAGCTTCATCATAGTCTATTTCGTGGACATAGACTATAAATTTAATTTCACTCCTCCCAGTTCGGAACAGGTCTTTCAAAAGAGCTTGAATAGCCAATTTAAAGTCCTAGCGCGCTTAACTCGCTTAAGAGCAAATAAATCAAGCAAATTTAAACAGCTGAAGCCTTTAATTGCCAGCATGCGGTCGCGTTCACAGTCACCTGCCGCCTCATCGAGCCAGTCGGAGAAGATGACAACGGATGCTCCAGCTCAGCTCCAGCGGGCCCGTCCAGCCAAGAGGAAACGCTCCGCTTCCAGGAGCACCGGCAAGAAACGCTCTGCTTCCAGGACCACCGGCAGGAAACGCTCCGCCTCCAGGAGCACCGGCAGGAAACGCTCTGCTTCTAGGGGCACCGGCAGGAAACGCTCTGCTTCCAGGAGCACCGGCGGCAGGAAACGCTCTGCTTCCAGGGGAACCGGCAGGAAACGCTCCGCTTCTAGGAGCACCGGCAGGAAACGCTCTGCTTCCAAGGCCACTGGCAGGAAGCGCAGCCGAACAGCCAAGAAGTCATCAGCCAAACGCATGAAGATGGCCGAGAAGAAGCCGACGAAGTGAAATTGGCGAGAGTTAGGCCTCGCTGATTGGCAGTCCACTACCTAAACGATACAAGGACTCGGCTCCCATTATTTGCTATTTTTAGTTCAATCATTACCTCAGGAACATTAAAAAATCCACAGTGATTCAATGATACCGGGTATACTGTGCTTCTTAAACATTTTAGGGATTAAATTGGCCAGACTCTAGGCGAAATAAATAATTTTCCACTTTCTGTTCATGTAGGCAGCAGCTAACAGTCTCGAATAAACAGAGAAAGACCAGATATGATTTTAAAAGCTAATGCTCTTAGACGCTTTTTCTTTTTCTTTACTCAAAAAAAGTGATAAAAAACAGCTGCTTATGAGCTAATGTATGAAAGTATGCAGACCCGAAAGAGGCAATTATGAATTATAACTGAGCTTGAAGTTTCTTCGAGACGAACGTAAAAAGCCCGTGAATAAGCCTCGGAAAAAGTGCACCATATACAGTATACTCGTATTGTATACGAGTACTTTGCTTCAGATGAAATTACAGTTACTTGTAGTTAAAAACCCTTTTACAGGAGCGTCGCCTTGGATTATGGTAGGGGGGGGGGCGGACACAGCCAAGAATTCTACATGTACGAGTACATGACTTAATCCCTACATGTATTTTGAGAATAGATGTTGTTAGCACTTAGTTTGTCGCCCTAAAGCAACGCTATTGATTTCAACAATTGGTTACAAGGTATAGGGTGAGGGGACAAAGCATTGGGATCCCAATACACTGCCTATTGATGGGGGTTTCATAAACTCGAAGTTTCACAACGTCAAAAGCAACTTCCTTCAAAAGGTCAAAAACTCAATTTGCAGCCGCTATCACAAGATCGAATTCAAGAGGTCGAAGTTTCACAACATCGAAAACTTTAGCAAAGGGCTTCATAAGGCTGAAATTGCACGTGGAAAACTATTTTTTCCGCATTGTGAATCTTAAGTGGCTGCTATTCAAGTTTTTGGCGTCAAATTTCGACCTTATGAAGTCTCTTGCTAGAGTTTTCGACGTTGTGAAATAACTTGCTTTTCGACATGAAATTTCGACCTTGTGAAGGCACCCCTATTGATCACATATTGACAACATTGATGTCCTATATATTGATTATCGATAGCTAATCTACAGATCTCGAATATTGGGAAATTCTGAAAAGAACCATTTTTACGGTCTAAATACTAAAATCAATTGGGCGAGAAAAAAAAGAATTATTATCAAGATCATATTTTTCAGGGGAAGTCCTCATATGTATATAGCTAGTGCTTGCTTTAGCATGCTACTCGACAGCTAGAGGTTCGCACAAGGTGTTGCTAGTGCTATATATCGTCCTGAATTTGGCCTAAATCGCCATGAATTTAATTTAATATTTAACACAATAAACTATGAGATTTGTCAATGACTTGAAATAGGTCAAATGGTTCTTTAATCTAATTCTCTAGCAATCATTATAGTTTAGCAAATATTTATTAATCAAGGAATTTTTTAGCCAGTGCTCTTGCATTAATTAATTAAGTTAATTAGATTAATATGTCATTGATATATTTGTTATTATATAGTAGGCCTATTCAAATTTGCTCTGTTAAATGCTTGACTGAAATCAAATCAGTTTGAAATTTTCATTTTGTCCTCCTTTATAAAGTGCTATCTTTCTTTTTTACCTAAACCACAGAGGACAAATTGCTCAATAGATTGTCAACTAAACTGGCCTGATCATTCCCAGCTTCTGCAACTTGTCTAGCTTGGAATTGACAATAGACTCAAGAGTTTTAAGTGAAAGATAGATACAATATAGCAAAACTTTAAAGTAGATAAGCTCACATCTTGGCCTTGATACCCTTAATCATAGGTTGTCTCTACTAGTAGACTAGCTATGGCACTGGCTGAGGTCACATTGAAGAGCTTGTCAAGTTCTAATAGGTTTTTATTTAGAAGTCCAAATAACTTTAATGCATATACAACAGTCATATCTATATGATATAATTAACTATGAAACCTAATAATGATGGAGAGCATATCTTGCATCTTTAGCCAATGGCCATTATAGGCATAACTTAAGCAAGGTTGCAATGGTAACTTAAGTTTTGGGCACAAGTTGAGTAAGTCCCAAATTAGGTTAGCTTATCAAGATAATGCTAAAAGATATACCAAATTGCTATATTTATCAAATAATGCTATCAAATGGTAATCAAATGATAATTTTTAAAGATAGGCCTATGCTATAAGAAATTGGATATATTAATAAATGGTGTTTGTAAGAAACATTTCAATCTCTTAGCTTATAAAAAAAACTAGAATCAATGTAGGTTTTCTACATTTTCTAAATAGGTCTAGCCATAAAATATAATTGTATGCTAGTCAAGACTCTTAATACTTTTAAAAAGAATTGGTAGTATATACAAATTGCAATTTGGGTATTATTTTTCTAAAACCAAAATGTTAGGTTAAGGTATTGGGATCATTTAGCAATACTTATATTCCATAAATCTAATCTGCTGTTAATTGACTTTGGTATTAAGTTATAAAGATATAATAAATCCATTTGTTTTAACTATTCTTTATTTTAATTATTATTTTTTTTTGCATTTTTAAATTTCAAGAAATAAATTATAAAAATTTTAGACTGGTTGATAAAATGAAGTTAACATTGGAGTTTGGAGGTGGAGCAGAATTTCTTGTTGGCAATGTTAAAAAGCATGCAATTGATCTGCCAGATACACAGCAATGTAAATAGTTGGCCAGTTTAGTGATATTGACTCTTGTTACTATACATGTATCTTAATATAATGTCAACTAGCTGATGACCATGCTTCCATTTTATAGGGACCCTTGGCCAGTTGCTAGAATGGATCAAAGCTAATAAGCTGCAAGAGAGACCAGAGCTCTTCCTGCAAGGATCTTCTGTGTAAGCTGTTTTCAAACTTGTGTAGTTTTATTTCCTTGCTTCTGGCACATCTAAACCAGCTCTCTCTGTGTCTTCTATTACTGATTTCAGTCGGCCGGGCATTCTTGTACTAGTGAATGACACTGATTGGGAATTGCTGGTAAGCTATACTGAGCAATGGGGGGAGGGGTAAAGCAGTTCAGCAATAAATGCGTCCGCAGCTCTCATGCCACAACCAGTTCCATGCGTGGCAATGTTAATTTGTGACATGTGTATGGGGTTGTCTTGCAGTTCACACCCATGTGCACAGAATACCACAATGCTCATTCAGGCACCCTGAAGAAAAATCTCAATGCGAATTCATTTTGTGCTACTCTTCTCGTAAAGCTGTGGTAAAGTAGTAGGGAGAAGAATCACCATAGACGATATCACACTCGCATGGGCTTGTGATTTTTGCTTTGTGTTTTTAAGAAAGAGCCACATTCTTTTATTCTGCGACGAAAAGCAGTGCAGGTAGAAGTCTCAAGCCTATTCAGTGCCCATAAGGGCAAACCCTCAAGTCACAAAGAGTGTACACATGCATAACAGTTTGAAAAATTCGGTCCGTTGTACACCCCGTGTGAGCGCGTGCTGTGCCCTACTTACAGTATTTGCGCGTTTGTATGTGCTCAGGAGTGAGCGGAATGGGCAGAAATGCCTCGCTACTGGTTGTGGGATAATGTTGCCAAATGCTTTTTGCCAGGTTTCCCGCGGCCCTCCTGTGAATGAATTGTTTAATAATCTTAGCAACTAAAATATAGGTCTGCTAGCAACTCTGTGTCAAATGTCACTGTTTTCATCTATTTTAGGGCGAGCTCTCCTATCAGCTGAAGGACAATGACGATGTGGTATTCATATCAACTCTGCACGGCGGTTAAAATTATTGCCATCAATGACTTCGATTCAATTTGAAGTGATAATTTCTGCAATTAAATGTAAATATTGATTCTCACTGTCTTCAACACAAAAAATTTACTGTCATTTGCTGTCCTTAAAATATTTTATATTGTTGTTGTAGCTGGAAAGACGAGTGTGATTAGTTAAAACAGGAGGTACCTCCATTCAATAGCATCAATGGACCATATGAATAAATCACAATGTGAGAAGCTGGTGTAACGCAAAATAGACACAGTCAGTGGCGTACGCAGGGGAGGGGGTAACGGAGGTTTGTGTACCGAGATTAGTGGTGCGGAGAAGCTGAGTAGCACTTTCCGCTACTCCACCTTTTACTGGGCAGGCTATAAAACTGTCCTTTATTGTTGCAACTGGACACAATAGGTGTCTGCTTTTATCGGGTTCGTTTTGTTTACATTTTAATTCCATTGAAACAATTCCCTATGGTGCCAGGTCCCATGGATATAGCAAATTTATATTCGCTAGCCACTGCGGTTAATATGAAAATCATAAAAATGTTTAAATATAATGGCTTCAATCCTTCTTTAAAAACGATCTTGTTTTCTGTGCGTAAGCACAAGATTAACAAATTGGAGTAATCGTTCAGTTGCGAGATCTGCCTACCATCTTTCTTTTCCCAGATCTATGGGATTGGGATAATGTAGTTGTAGCTCGGTGTGAAAGTATCCAAATGAATTTAGTTTACTTATAGGAACAATAACAACAACAGAATACGCAGTTAGCGTCACAGGGCGCGCCTCAAGGCCAGGTCGCGAATGAACGCCACGCCGCCGGCCGAATCCGGGGCGCCGGCGTCAGCCAGCAGGCAGTCGACATCACAGCTTAGGTCGAGCGCTAGCTTTGCCAGTGCCCCTCTCCGCCAGGCGGCCTTGGGCGTGCGGCAGTTCAGCGTCCCGACCCGAAGCGTGCCATGCGGTACGGCTGGAACTTGATATAGATGAGCCTATTGGTCCCTGGCGCCACGCAGAAGATCCGTATGGGCCAGCACGGCAGCAGCTCGGTGGGAAGCACCACGTCGCCGACCGCGCCGATTTCGCTCACGCGGACGCTCGCTCCGCCGCCCTCGTTTGTTGGTCCTGCCGCTGTTGGCCGCCGCAGCAGTTAAGCGCGGCTCACCGCCCTGACCACTTGGAGGTAGCGACATTTACTTGCACCAATGTGTAAATTTATTGGCACCTATAGGAAAAATCATCCTTTGCAGTAGCTAGCCTAAATTACGGTAAAAACCATTGTTATAAAGCTGTAATCTAAAGATTTTATGAATATTTTAGAATACATCAGCGCTAAACTCTCGAAATTAGGTACCTATGCTTTTTCTTCATCCGGATTGTTAGCAAACAATCGAGCAGCTTTACTTAATTAACTTTATGAAAAGGCGAGTAAAGATATCGGTACATAAATAGCTTTTTCATCTGTCTTATCTTCTGACTAAAACATTTCGCAAGAATTTTTAAAGACAAGAAGAAACTTTGCGCCAAAAATTGAAGAAGTATTCATTCTTTATTTGTCGCAGCGAAGGGCTCCTAACGCACAAGAATCCACGTATAATGTTCATATCATAGATTTGGTTCTATCAGAACCCATTCACTAACTAAAACGTCGCAATCTTGTGGTCTTTTAGAGTCGCATCACTTTCACTCGCTATCCTCCTCGGGAGTTGGAGATGGGCGCGGCCTTCGTGGACGGTTCTCTCTCTTTTCGTCATCCTCCTCGGGAGTTGGAGATGGACGCGGCCTTGGACGGTTCTCCCTCTTGTCGTCATCCTCAGGAGTTGGAGATGGACGCGGCCTTGGACGGTTCTCCCTCTTGTCGTCATCCTCCTCAGGAGTTGGAGATGGACGCAGCCTTGGACGGTTCTCCCTCTTGTCGTCATCCTCCTCAGGAGTTGGAGATGGGCGTGGCCTTGGACGGTTCTCTCTCTTGTCGTCGTCATCACTATCGTCCTCATCATCATCCTCCTCAGGAGTTGGAGATGGACGCGGCCTCGATGGACACGGCCTTGAATGACGGTTCTCCCTCTTGTCGTCATCCTCCTCAGGAGTTGGAGATGGACGCGGCCTTGGACGGTTCTCCCTCTTGTCGTCATCCTCCTCGGGAGTTGGAGATGGACGCGGCCTTGGACGGTTCTCTCTCTTGTCGTCATCCTCCTCAGGAGTTGGAGATGGGCGTGGCCTTGGACGGTTCTCTCTCTTGTCGTCGTCATCACTATCGTCCTCATCATCATCCTCTTCAGGAGTTGGAGATGGACGCGGCCTCGATGGACACGGCCTTGAATGACGGTTCTCTCTCTTGTCGTCGTCATCACTATCGTCCTCATCATCATCCTCCTCAGGAGTTGGAGATGGACGCGGCCTCGATGGACACGGCCTTGAATGACGGTTCTCTCTCTTGTCGTCATCCTCCTCGGGAGTTGGAGATGCACGCGGCCTTGGACGGTTCTCTCTCTTGTCGTCATGCTCCTCGGGAGTTGGGGATGGCGGCGGCCTTGGTGGACGGTTCTCCCTCTTGCTTGCATCCTCCTCAGGAGTTGGAGATGGAGGAGGTCTTGGCATCTGTAATATTTCCCATTTTTCATTGATTTTTGCACTCTGGTAGAGGGCTTCTCCAAAGTTATTGCATTTCAGAAACAGTCGAATTTATTACCGCAGCAGCCACTGCAATTGTCACCAGAAGAAGCACAATCAACTTCATGTTCTCAGGAGTAAAGATTTGACCAGCTGTAATTTGACCAAACTCAAACTCCAAAGATTTGGTTGATTTCTGCTGGTACATTTATATAGACAGCCAGCTCCGATTTTCTCCAGTGATCTCACAATGCCTGTTTACTCAGACTGAAAGTCGTCGCTTTGTTTCCACGTGCTCAAAATCTTTTGTTTATGTCATTGTTTCTTTCTCTGCTTTATTTTTAAGAAAAACTGCTGTATCGTCAAAATCTAGATTATGAAAAGAATTGCAACAAGTAAAACAATGACTTATTCTCTGAGACGAAGCTGTCAATGGATAAAATCCGTTTTGGGTATTGTTTCGCTGAGACTTTGGGATATCATGTGGCTCTCGATGAATAATAGACTTGAATAACAGAATAAGACTTAGCCTAGTCTCAGAAATTCTTTCAGTTTGAGCACCAGGTGGAAGTTAAGAATTGTCAATAGAAGCATTTTCATTTATTCAACTCTGGTCTTTGAGAACAAAATGGATTTTTGATCGTCTATTTTTAGCCTCAACCCGAAGAAAGTTTGTGCCTGATCGATGTTTTCAGCTTACGCTTACCAAAGAAAGTTTCAATGGTCACGTGGGTCTTGACTTACTTGACTTAGCTGCAGGGGGCGTCCGGCGGATGCAGCGGGGAGGCGGAGGAGACCGCCCATTCCGCTAGCCCCTGGCGACCAACGACTTCCGTTGAAGTGGTGTCGCTCAGGGGGACCCGTCGGTCTCGCCTGCAGCGCGGTCCTCCTCACCGGCGGTGGGGAAGAAGTCAGCTCGTCCCGTGTCCCTGAGGTACCGGGCGAGCAGCGGGATGCTCTCGGGCCTGCAAACGTCGGAGAGAACCGGGTTAGGCCCTAGGTGAGTGAGCCTGGCCCTGGTGAAGACCGGGCAGTGGCAGATAAAATGCTCGGCGTTTTCACTGCCTGAGCGGCAGAAGGGGCACCGCTCCTCGGGTACTTGGCCCTGAAGGAAGCGGTGGCGAGAGAAGCAGCCATGCCCGGAGAGGGCCATGCTAACTGCTCTGAGGTCTCTGCGGTTGAGCCTGAGGAGGGCCCTACGCAGGAGAGGGGAGGGGCAGGGGACAGCAGCGCGGGATTGCCTACAATTCCGGGTGTCGTGCCACCTGCGGAGATGCTCGGAGTCAGCCCAGCGCTTAACGCGGGAGTTGATCACCGAGGCGGGGATGGGGGCACCCGGGCCCGGCCCCAGCAGCGCGCCGGCGGAGCCAGCCTTGACCAGCAGGTCAGCGCGCTCGTTGCCGAGGAAGCCGGCGTGGCCCGGGATCCATCTGAGCTCCACCTGGTTGCCTAGCGCAAGCCCGTTGAGCTGGGTGTTGCAGTCCAGGACGGACCTGGAGCTGGCGGTGCTGCGGCAGAAGGGCTACTTGGCTGTCAGAGTGAAAAATAAATTTCCGACCGCTAAGCTGCCTTCGGCGCAGCTCTGCCGCGCAGGAGCTGATGGCAAGCACCTCGCTCTGAAAAACACTGGAGTTGAGCCCAGTGTGCTGGGAGTAGCTCCACACCACTTCTCCCTTGAAGAAGACGCAAGCTCCGAAGCCTGAGAGACCATGCCTCATAGAGCCGTCAGTGTAACAGTGGACTTCAGAATCGTTCCAGCTGTCACTCGCCTCGTGTCGAGGCTGAATAGTGACCTTATACCTTTGGCTCAGGAGAAGGGTGGCTGGGATCGAGTCCGTGGGAATGTTAAGCCCGCCACACTCATCGAGAGCCTTGAGGCAGAGGTCAGAGTGCGGGATAAGCGACCGCTTCTTAAAGGCCCGCACTTTCTTGAAGGCCACCCCAGCATCCAGAAGACGCCGGGTGCTCTTCGCGGCCTCTCCTTTGATATAAATATCCAGAGGAGGGGCACAGAGGAAGGCATTCATGCCTTCAAAAGTAGAGGGTGGAGCGCCCATAGTCATGCGGCAGGCTCTGCCCTGGATTTTGTAGAGAGCGTCGTGGTTGCTCTTGACGCTCAGGCCGCTAGCCCACACGAGGCTGGCGTAACTGATCGAGGGGCGGATGATGGCAGTGTAAATCCACCACAGCTTCCTGGGGGTGAGCCCCCAGGTGGTGCCCACGGCGCGCCTGATCTGAGCCAGGACAGCCAGGGCTTTTTTGGCTTTCGTTTGAATGTGCGGGGTCCAGTTAAGCCTGTGGTCCAAAGTGAGGCCCAGGCAGCGGACCTGCTTCTCCATGGAAATATCCTTTCCATAGAGGGTGAGGGGCTTAATGGTCCAGAGCAGTTTGTTGGTAAACATGACCGCTGTGGTCTTCGACTCTGAGAGTCTAAGGCCACATTGGTTTGCCCAGCGCTCCGCTCGATCCAGAAAGCCTTGCAGAAGGTCTCTGATGGTATCAACCGAGGGGCCCGCGCATATTGCGGTCACATCATCGGCATAGCCCACCTTGAGAATGGGGTCGTGGAGATCACTGCAAAGCAACTCATCCATGACCATGTTCCAGAGAACGGGGGTGAGAACTCCGCCCTGGGGGCCCCCTTTCTGGACAGGCGCCGAAAGAGAGCTGCCGTTCAGGTGGGCCACAACAGTGCGGTTTCGGATCATGAACATGATCCACCGGACAAGGTGAGGGTGCGTGGCCCTGGATTCCAGGGCTCTGCAAAAGGCCTCGAAGATGACGTTGTCGAAGGCCCCCTCAATGTCCAGGAAAAGCAAGAGGGCAAAGCCGCTGCCAAGAACGGCCCTCTCCAGGAAGTCAACAATGACATGGAGGGCACTCTCGGTAGACCTGCCCGCGCGGAAGGCGTGCTGGTTCTGCGAGAGTGGGAAGCGCTTCAGCTCGACCGAAAGTAGGCGCCAAAGCACCAGTCTCTCGAGGAGCTTGAGGCAGAAAGAAGTGAGGCTGATAGGCCTGAAGGCCTTCACCGATTGATAGTCGCTCTTTCCAGGCTTGGGGATAAAGACCACCCGGGCCTCTCTCCACGCAACTGGTACAGCCCAGCTCCACACAAGCTCGAAGGAGACGACAGAGCAGGTCCAGGAAGCGGTGGTTCTTCACCGCCTCGTGCAAGAACGCTGGGTAGATGCCGTCGGGCCCAGGCGCCTTGAACTGGTTAAAGGACCTTGCCGCTCTAATAATGCGGTCTTTGGTGATTATAGACTTTGCTAGGCCTTGCCCTCCCACTGTGTGGTCAGGCGGGCCCTGCTGAGTCGGAGATTTAGGGAAGAAACTGTTGAGCATTAGCTCTAGAGTCTCTTCCGAGTTCTCTGTGACTGAGCCATCAGGTCTCTTCACAACAGAGAGTTTAGAAAAACGGTCGTTAGTGAGTGCCTTAACCACGCGGGCTACGGGGCGAGAGCCCTCAAGCCCTTCGCAATATTGGCGCCACTTGGCCGTCTTGGCCCTTCTGACTTGGCCCTTAAACTCGTGGATCGCACGGGTATAGGCCTCTCTGTCAGATGGGTCTTTGGTTTTGAGCGCTCGCCTTTGGAGGGTCCTGGCTCGGCGCCGTAGGGCCCCGAGCTCTGGGTTCCACCAGGGAGCAGATTTCTTGCCTTTATAGGCTTTTAGAGGGCAGGCTGCTTCAAAGGCAGTGGTGATCGCCCCGCCCAGGGAGGAGGCGAGATCATCCACCACCTGGCAGTCAGAGAGGTCACTGGGGGGTCAAGATCCCGAATGCCGCGGCTCAGCTTCGAGCCAAAGGCGGCCCAATCGGTGTTCCTGACGTTCCGACTCCAAGTGACCTTAGGCTTTTGCTTGGTCGGCCCAATGCAAAAGCGGATAAAGCGGTGGTCCGAGAGTGAGTCCTCGTCCCACACTCGCCAGCCCGTGACTTCGGAAAGCAGTCCGGGTGAGGCGATGGTGGTGTCAATGACTTCGGCCCACCACCCATAATTGAACGTTGGTGCATTGCCCACGTTACAGAAATTGAGGTTTGTGCTGCTGACGTAGGCCAGCAGCTCCTCGCCTCTGTTATTGGTGTTCTTGCTGCCCCAATGCAGGTGGTGTGCGTTCACATCCCCTGCAATGAGCAGCTCGAACCGGCGGGACGCGGCGTAGTCAATGAGGTTGACTAGTGCGTCGCAGACTACTGGGGCATCGCCTGGGAAATAGGCGGATGCTACCAGCACAGGTTTATTTGGAATGAGGTTATTGATTTGAACAACACAGATGTCCCCAGTCGAGAGATCAGGTCTCATCCATGCCTCAAAAGCTTTTGCAGCAAAGACCAGAGATCTTGGGCGAGGCTGAGAGCCCGCCATGCAAAAACAGTGGTAGCCAGATGGCACATTATTTGGCTTACCTTAAGTCATCCAGGGCTCCTGCACGAAGACCAGGCCCGGAAGCTGTTGCTCTGTCGTGCGCATCAGGTTGACTGACGCCGCCACGCAGTGCTGGGTGTTGATCTGCAGACACCAGGTAGCCACTGGCATCAGTGCAGATCGGGTGTTGCAGTCGCCAGGAGTTCCTCCTCCTCCTCGGCGCTCACCAGCTTCGGGTCGGGGTCGCCGGTGTCCATGGGCTCTTCTTCAGCAAAAGGCCCCCGACTGGTCGGAAGGCAATAGGCAGCGTTCACCGCCCTTCGCCCACCGGCCACGGGGTCCTCCGCTTCCGACTGGCCCAATGCCCTGGAGCAGCCAGCCGCCTGGGCAGGCGGGTCCGTCTCCAGTCGGCCCTGCCCCGAGGGGTTGGGCCCAGCTGGGACGTCCCCACCCTCCCTGGACGAGCTGGTGCGCCTAGGCGTCCCGGCGACCTCTCTCCTCAGCTGGGTGATTTTAGCGGTGCGGACCGCCTCAGCTGCGCGCTGATACAGGCCGCGCCGCTTGGTGCTGCGCGCCGGGCGTCGGTCTCCTCCGCCCTCAGCAGCGCGCTCGGCTTTGCCCGCGCGGCCGTGCTGCCGGGCGGGGCTGTTTGCTTTGGCAGCCTGAGCAGAAGCTCGCGCTTCGACCCCGGCTGCTTCGGCATTCCGCCCGCCCTGCTCACTGCCACGGGTGAGGGTCGGCCTCGTAGAAGCGGATGCGCAACTTCCAAAGGCCGACGTTGATGAAGCTGCCGTGTGGATAGCGCCTCATCCAGGCGTCCGACAGCCCCAGGATGGCTGTGAAGCCAGTGCCGTCGGTGCGCTCAAGGGTGTCATGCACCACTAGGCCCGCGGTGGGAAGCTCTCGGTTGACTGCTAGCAGTCCTTTCCGGAGCTCGTCGGCAGAGGTAACGACGCTCCTGGCCGGAACCCAGATTCAATGCCTCTTGGTCCGGGGGCGTTCGTCCTCTCTGCAGAAGGCTCAATTGAGGTCCCAGCTCTGCTCGGGCAGCAGCTCAAGGAGCCGCCGACCCGAGTCAGCATCACTAGGCCAAATGAGAAGGCACGAGTCCCTCGTCGCATTCGAATGAATGTGCAGAGGCGTGCCCTTCAGAGTTTGCTTCCACAGGAGGCCATCAACGGCACCTCTCACCTGCTTCAGCTGGTCGGGAGACAGGCGCGCGTCCTTCCCCAGGATGACAACCGCCGGTTGCCTCTTTGCTGCATCAGCGTAGGAGGCCCGGGGGTCGGTGGAGCATTCTTCAGGTGGGCTGTCCACCCTCCCGTCTGCATCGGCCTCCCTATCCTGGGCAGGGACTTCAGTGGGCTCAAGGCCCTCTTCCACCACCGCCCCAGATTGGGAAGCTTCCGCTGCCGCGGGCCGTTGGCCCCTGGCGCCGGTTAGGCTTCCGCCCTCCTTGGCCCGCCTCGCCTTGTTAAGTCGACGGCGGGCAGCTCCAGAGGTGGTGCTCAGCTGCTTGGCAGCTGGAGTAGCAGGTGTCTTCTCGGAGGCACCGCTCAGAGTTGGCTCCACGGGTCTCGCCGGGGCGTCCCCGATGGTAGCAGATGGTATGGCCGCGGAGTCCACGGCCCCAGCCGAGGCCGGAGGCACTGTGTCATCCACAGCCGGTTGGTCACTTCGGTTAGAAGCCATTGGCTGGAAAAGAAAAAGGTGGGACTTCCTGCAGAACACAGGCAAAGAGCCGCAAGGCCGCAACCCCAAACCAAGCGGCAGGCCCCCAAAAAGCAAAATACCACCTTGCGGGGGGACCCAAAAGCGCAAGGGGAACCGTTAGCGACCAGACTACTCCCTGGCCAAGCGTCCATCAGCACGGAGTTACACTGGGACATTAGAGGGTGCGTTTATATGGTCACACCAGGACCCGGCGCCAACGAATCAGCTCGGCAAGCCCCAAGAGCCTGCCTTAACACCCACGGGACGAGTACCCTTCGAAGTGCGCCTTGCAAGGTGAAAATCAGGAGACAGAGTCTCTTGAGCTATCAGCCCGCCAGGGGAGGCAGGTGTGAGCATCGCTGGCTGGGATAAGGCCATACCAGTCTCATACTGCACAGATAGTTCACCACGCCATTGCGTGCAGGACCCGGGGTCACGTGGGTCATTTAAAATCAATCGTAGTCATCACAAGAAATGTGTGAAACGCGACTGCATGGCGAACCTTGTGCGTCTTCGTAAAAGGTCCGGACCACTGTCTGCTAGACGAGCTCTCTAGCTGTCGAGTAGCATGCTCAAGCAAGCACTAGCTATATACATATGAGGACTTCCCCTGAAAAATATGATCTTGATAATAATTCTTTTTTTCTCGCCCAATTGATTTTAGACCGTAAAAATGGTTCCTTTCAGAATTTCCCCAATATTCGAGATCTGTAGATGAGCTATCGATAATACGAGCGTAACGTATACGAGTATAGGACATTTTTGTTGTCAATATGTGATCAATAGGGGTGCCTTCACAAGGTCGAAATTTCACGTCGAAAAGCAAGTTATTTCACAACGTCGAAAACTCTAGCAAGAGACTTCATAAGGTCGAAATTTGACATCAAAAACTTGAATAGCAGCCACTTAAAGATTCACAATGCGGAAAAAATAGTTTTCCACGTGCAATTTTAACCCTCTGAAGCCCTTTGCTAAAGTTTTCGATGTTGTGAAACTTCGACCTCTTGAATTCGATCTTGTGATAGCGGCTGCAAATTGAGTTTTTGACCTTTTGAAGGAAGTTGCTTTTGACGTTGTGAAACTTCGAGTTTATGAAACCCCCATCAATAGGCAGTGTATTGGGATCCCAATGCTTTGTCCCCTCACCCTACCTTGTAACCAATTGTTGAAATCAATAGCGTTGCTTTAGGGCGACAAACTAAGTGCTAACAACATCTATTCTCAAAATACATGTAGGGATTAAGTCATGTACTCGTACATGTAGAATTCTTGGCTGTGTCCGCCCCCCCCCCCTACCATAATCCAAGGCGACGCTCCTGTAAAAGGGTTTTTAACTACAAGTAACTGTAATTTCATCTGAAGCAAAGTACTCGTATACAATACGAGTATACTGTATATGGTGCACTTTTTCCGAGGCTTATTCACGGGCTTTTTACGTTCGTCTCGAAGAAACTTCAAGCTCAGTTATAATTCATAATTGCCTCTTTCGGGTCTGCATACTTTCATACATTAGCTCATAAGCAGCTGTTTTTTATCACTTTTTTTGAGTAAAGAAAAAGAAAAAGCGTCTAAGAGCATTAGCTTTTAAAATCATATCTGGTCTTTCTCTGTTTATTCGAGACTGTTAGCTGCTGCCTACATGAACAGAAAGTGGAAAATTATTTATTTCGCCTAGAGTCTGGCCAATTTAATCCCTAAAATGTTTAAGAAGCACAGTATACCCGGTATCATTGAATCACTGTGGATTTTTTAATGTTCCTGAGGTAATGATTGAACTAAAAATAGCAAATAATGGGAGCCGAGTCCTTGTATCGTTTAGGTAGTGGACTGCCAATCAGCGAGGCCTAACTCTCGCCAATTTCACTTCGTCGGCTTCTTCTCGGCCATCTTCATGCGTTTGGCTGATGACTTCTTGGCTGTTCGGCTGCGCTTCCTGCCAGTGGCCTTGGAAGCAGAGCGTTTCCTGCCGGTGCTCCTAGAAGCGGAGCGTTTCCTGCCGGTTCCCCTGGAAGCAGAGCGTTTCCTGCCGCCGGTGCTCCTGGAAGCAGAGCGTTTCCTGCCGGTGCCCCTAGAAGCAGAGCGTTTCCTGCCGGTGCTCCTGGAGGCGGAGCGTTTCCTGCCGGTGGTCCTGGAAGCAGAGCGTTTCTTGCCGGTGCTCCTGGAAGCGGAGCGTTTCCTCTTGGCTGGACGGGCCCGCTGGAGCTGAGCTGGAGCATCCGTTGTCATCTTCTCCGACTGGCTCGATGAGGCGGCAGGTGACTGTGAACGCGACCGCATGCTGGCAATTAAAGGCTTCAGCTGTTTAAATTTGCTTGATTTATTTGCTCTTAAGCGAGTTAAGCGCGCTAGGACTTTAAATTGGCTATTCAAGCTCTTTTGAAAGACCTGTTCCGAACTGGGAGGAGTGAAATTAAATTTATAGTCTATGTCCACGAAATAGACTATGATGAAGCTTATTTTTGTTTAGAAAATTGAATCTATAGTCTTTAATTTTTAGTATACGAGTCGTATTGGATCTGAATCCTGAATCGTAAGTTGGGAGAATGGAGAATTCAGTAATTAGCTAGTAATTCGTATTTTAATTTAAGGTGCCTTTTTGTTCCAGTAGCTTTCAACTGAACCTTCTTCAACAACTTCACTCTTGAACAAATCGAGACGCGCTTGCTGCATATACTACTTACTGATACTTTTTAGCAACAGAATTTTTCTCTTTGACTTCCTCTTCCAAGTAGCTATTGATATTTTCCTTGAATTTTTTCGTTTTTTACCATTATTCTCTCTGGTCCTACAAAGGGAAAAGCGGACCGTCTTTCGTTCCCTGATAGTTCCTACGTATCGTCGCTGCCTTGCACCGTCCTGACGTTACGGTTGGTAATTTTGTTCGGAGTTCGGGTTGGTCAGTGAAGTTCCTCAAGGATGTTCATTATAATTGTATCTATCCTGGTAATTACGAGGTTCTTCCCAAAAGTCATTTGTGCTGGCTTGTAACTTTTTTTACACTGAAACCTCGCACAAACCTGACTGTCTCAAAATTCAGCCATGTGATTGTCCAACAGTGAATGGTGTCCTGTGTAAATATTCTGCTTTCAATTGCAACTTTTTCTACTATTTTCTATTTCGAAAGAAAGACAAAAGTGCGGATTTCACCTGTTTCAAAGTCAACAGCCAACCAACAATGGTTATAGCCTGTGCAATCTGACAGTTGCCATGTAAAGTTGAAAGATTCGCATTCATTCGAGAAGACTGGATAGCTCTGGGATTGGAATCTAGTTGGAACCGGACCTGCCGGAGAAAGAAAGGTCCAGTTGTCTGGATGAACTCTGGATAGCTCTGGGATTGGAATCTAGTTGGAACCGGACCTGCCGGAGAAAGAAAGGTCCAGTTGTCTGGATGAACTCTGGATACATGTAGCTCTGGGATTGCTGTGGTGACGCCTGTCTGACCTGTTCGACACTTCATCAGGAGTTCTGCAGGGCGACACGCTGGCGCCGTTGCTCTTCGTGCTGCTGCTGGACTGGGTGCTTCAGACCGCACTCCCCTCGGCTGGCGATGGCTTCCTGCTGCGCAGACGCATCGGTCGCCGCCACGGCGAAAAGCGCCTGAGCGTGTTTGGCTACGCCGACGACCTCGCCCTCCTGTCCTTGTTGAAGGCGCCTAGCTGGTCGAGGTGGCATCGAGCGTTGGTCTGGTTGTCAACACTCTGAAGACTGAGGTGCTGACAGTGCCGGTCGACATCCCAGCGGACCTGACGTGCCGCGGCGCAGACGGGCAGACAACCAAGCTAGCACGCTGCCAGCGGTTCATCTACCTCGGCGGTCTGGTGCCTCACGTGGAGGAAAACCTTCGGCGGCGCCGAGGACTTGCCTGGGCGGCCTTCTTCCGGGCCGTCGTCCAGTCCGAAACGCTGCTCGACCGCCAGAGGGCTCGGCTGTGGTGGCGGTGGTCGAAACCGTCCTGCTCTACAACGCTAAGACGTGGACGCTGACGGCTACACTGGAGCGGCAGCTGGACTCGGCG
Organism: Macrostomum lignano; assembly: GCA_002269645.1. Lineage (NCBI taxonomy): Eukaryota > Metazoa > Platyhelminthes > Macrostomidae > Macrostomum > Macrostomum lignano. Next base: position 29,559 of record NIVC01002322.1, read on the forward strand.
CACTCAGGACTGCTCCGTGCGGCCTTTCGAGCTGACAAGAGCGTCGGGACAGAGGCCCTGTACGATCGGGCCAAGCTGCAGCGCCCGTCCATCATCCTGCGCCGGTGCCAACGTCAACTGGTGGGCCACCGCATGATCCGGGCAGAGCTACTGCCCCCAACCTGTTCAGGACGTCCTGCTGCTCACCCTGCAGGGCCCGCTCAGGCGGGGTCAGGCCCAAACCCGTCGATACGTGGACTGCCTCCTACGCGACGCCGGGGCGCCCGACACTGCCAACGGGGCGGACTTCGTCCGCTCTCAGGCTCTGCGGCGCGCCATCTGACGCACCCTGCTCTGCGACTTTGCTTGCGGGGCTGCGTAATTTGTTGTTGTTGTTGTTGTTTTTGTTGTTGTTGTTGTTGTTGTTGTTGCTGTTAATACGGATACTAGCTATCAAACTTCTTTGGATGCTACGGTACGGGGTATGTCATGCACTGATGCTCAAGCTACGATGTTATTTTTTTTAAACCGAGTAGTTAGATAGTTTCAACCTTCAGTAATCTGATAAAGAAAAAAATTACAATTTAAATTAACTCAAAATAAACGAAATTATCGCAAATCGTTTTTATTTGTTCAAATCAATTTCATATGCTCAATGAGTCGACAACAAAAAGACAAAGCAACCTTATGACTGAGAAAGTTATTGGTGCGGTGTCGATGGGATTCCAGCTTATCGGTTGTTTTTATTCTACTTAGCTTTTGCCTGCTTTTGTTATTTTTCGCGTTGTTTCCTTTCCTCTTTCACCCGCTTTATTTCGTTTTCGCGTCGTTTTTTTTCCTCTTTCGCCTGCTTCTTCGCGAGCTTTTTCGCTTCCTTTTTAGCCATCTTCTCTTGCTTTTTCTTTAACTTCTCATTCTTCTTGGCTAGCTTCTTTTCTAACTTAGCTTGCTTTTCGGCCTCCTTTTTTCGTTTCTTCTCTTCTTTTCTACTCTGTTTTACTTCCTCTGTGCGCAGTATTCTCGTTTCGTTTGATTCCAGCTTCAGGTCAGTTCCATCATCATTTTTAGTATGTTGGATGTACTCGTACTTTTTATGAGGAGGAGTTGGAGGAGTATCATCTTCATTACTATCTACAATTTCATCTTCTTCTTCTTCTTCTCCGTTTATCGCCTTGCGGCGTGGAGTGAACAGCGTCAGGCTTCACCGGAAGTGCGTTTGTGTCGCGCCATGTTTGTCGCCGATAACGTTCTTCCGCACCTGTCGCATTCTGCTGTCTTCCCTCGGTATTTTCTTGCTCAATTCTCTTGTTCTCCTCCATCTCCGGTGGACTGTGGTGTTGTTCAATTTCATCTTCTTCTTCTTCATCATCTTCGTCATCATCGTCAGCGGGCTGAATGATAGTTCTGGTATTCTCAGTTTCAGCCTGGTCCTTATCCTCAGTCTTCTTGGCTGCTTGCTCTAGCTCTTCAGTCTTCTTGTTGACTTCTTTGTCTTGATCCTCAGTCTCGGATTCTTTGTCTTCCTCGTCTTGATCCTCAATCTCGGATTCTTTGTCTTCCTCGTCTTGATCCTCAATCTCGGATTTTTTGTCTTTCTCGTCTTGATCCTCAGTCTCGTTGGCTTATTTGTCGTCTTTGTCTTGATCCTCAGTCTTGTTGGTTTCTTTGTCGTCTTTGTCTTGATCCTCAGTCTCGTTGGCTTCTTTGTCGTCTTTGTCTTGATCCTCGGTCTCGTTGGCTTCTTTGTCGTCTTTGTCTTGATCCTCGGTCTCGTTGGCTTCTTTGTCGTCTTTGTCTTGATCCTCGGTCTCGTTGGCTTCTTTGTCGTCTTTGTCTTGATCCTCGGTCTCGTTGGCTTCTTTGTCGTCTTTGTCTTGATCCTTAGACTCGGCTTCTTTGTCATCTTTGTCTTGGTCCTCAGTCTTCTGAGGATTCGAGAGTCGATCTCGAATTCATCCAACGGCATGTTCTTGTTTTTTAAAAAAGTTTTAATAACAACTTGTCTTAGCGAATTAAAAAGTTACAAGAAAGTATCTAATTAAAAATGCAATTATATTTTGTAAAAAAAATAATTTTACGACGTAAATAATACAGAAACTTTTAGCGTGTTAAAAAACTTGTTTTTTACAGTAGTAGGCTGCCGGCCTATCATTCAAAAATGTTATCCTTACAATTCCATTTTCTATGCGGGAATTTGACCGTTAAAAAACCGTAAAAATTCCAGACTCTCCTTCAATTACCTTACTTATGCAAAAACTTGTCTTTTATTTCCTTACTTAAATACTTTCTGCTTTGTTTATCGTTAAAGATCGTTTGAAGTTTCGTAGAAAAAATATTGACGCTCTTTCAAATACTATATTATTGCGAAATTAGGCCGCTCATATCTCCTTTATCTATTGAATTGTTATTAATATTAAATACACTGACATATACTGGACAAACAGGCTTCTTGCCTGAGCCAAACTTACTTGCTACTTTAAAAAAACTTAGTGACCGTTGCGCGGGTGGTCTAGCTCGACTACCTCGACCGTGCGTTTCATAACGCAGTCAAATTCGTCGTGCAGCATATTCAGCAGGGTGCTATTTCCAACTTTCTCAAAGCAGCATTGCGGTTGCCAAGCACGAAATTTTTCGAAACGCAATACAGTGCAAATATATATTTAAAGTACGATCATAAACAGTTAAACCAATTAAAGACAATTCGAGAAATCTGTTTGCGACTAAACTAATTCATTCATGCAATATTGCAATAGATACAGCTGCATGATACAGTGATACTTTCAATTAATGTGTGTCATACCATTCAATTAAATTTAGAGAAAATAAACAAAATATCAGGCCTGCCTACCATTGCTACAGTACAGGTGTCTTGAAGTTAAAGTGTTCACTTTTGTCATTTGTGTAGGGCCTAGCCCTAGTCTATAAAAATTAGTAAGTTCAAAATCAAACTTGAATTAAAGTAAAGTTAAAGGCAAAGTTTACTTAAGTCAAACTTAATTCAAAGCCAAACTTTAATTTGAACAATATTATAATGTATTATTATTAAAAATGTTTTTGAATATTGATTGTGGATTTTTTATAGGCATGTTATTCCATATCCATAGTCCGGATCATGGTCTATACACCAAATTAATTTGGCGTACAGTCACCCCTTGCTAACCCTATTGGCGTACATTGACGTACAACCAAAAAATTGGGCTCTACCTATTGGCATGAGTGGCGTACACGCTGTTGCTATTGCAACTTGCAATGTAATGTATATAAACATCATTTTTTAGGGCCTAGGAATTTGCACGATAATTTAAAAAATGGAATTTATGTTAGAAATACATTCACTTTATCAAAATATATTCCCATCTATTGTTCTATTGAATAATTTTAATATTCTAATAAAACCTGCTGCTAGAGGCATAATATATATTTTACTTGCTTGCAGTATAACAGGGATATATATAACATAGGTGTAACTGTATTTAAATTGCGATATGCTCCATTTTTCGTTAACTTATTTTTCGTTTTGTTAATTTTTCATTGAATAGTTTTGAAGTAGGAAATTTGTACCTGTAAAAGTGGCGTACAGTTAGGGAAGGCAGAAAAAATTTGGCATACATTGGCATACAAACTGTGGATCCATCAAGTTTTAGTTTGGCGTACACCCTGCCATGATCCGGACTATGGTTCTATATACCATAATACTTCTAATAGGGCCTACTAAAGGCCTATTGGTTTTATGCTTTTTTGTAAGTCTAGGTCTAGTTTTTGATATTTTATATATATTTATGATATAATTAAAATTATAATACCATATATTTATATAATATTTTATAATTATATTATCATATATTATATACATAGAATATAACAATGTTACAACTTAAGACTTAGGTTAGATAGTATAGTGCTATATGAGAATTCTTTTGTTTTATAATCCCCATTCTTAGGCACTTTTGTTATATGATCCCTATATAAAAGATGCAGTCCTTTATTATATCAAAGTTTCTTTTATTATGATTTTAATCCTATTAGGCCCATAGTGTAGATCATGTAGTGCACGCAAGAATTTTCCCGCGTGCATTTTCAAAAGTGGCGTGCACCGGCGTGCGATTAGGTAAGTGGCGTGCATTTGGCATGCATAATGCACACTACATAAATACACTGGCGTGCCTGGCGTGCGCCGCGTGCCGCATGCCTGGCACCTGATGTGGCAAAGCTGCCAATGCAATGGTAAGCAGACATAAAATATGTATTATTGTATTTAACTTTTGAAAAAAACTATTGTAAATAAACAGTGTATAAGACTGTTAAATAAACTAATGTATAAGAAATACACGTTTTTAAAGATATATCATTTCTTTTGTACATCGTTTGTTGCTTTGTTTTACACAATGCAATTCAAAATACGTTTTTTGTCTTTAATTTGAATTTGAATTTATCATTAATTGTATTGAATCTATTGATTAATCATGAATCATATTCATAATTGATTAAATTGATTAACTGATTTCTATTATTACAGTTTTAGTAGTGGTTATGGTTATTTGATATGGTTGGTTATGGTTAGGGTATTTTAAGTTTTGTTATTTGTTGTTACCTGTGGTTAGTAGTCCTTGTCCTAGTAGGCGTGCATTGGCATGCATCGGCATGTATTCACTTGTCGTCGGCGTGCTTTTGGGAATTAGCTTTGGGTCGTTTCTCGCATGCACTTAGCATGATCCACACTATGGTATTAGGCCCTATTGATACTACAGTTTAAAGGGCTAATACCTTAGTTTTATCTTTTAAAGAGATCTTATTGCTAATACTAAACTATAGAATATGGGATTTTGTGACCCTTAGAGCTATTGTTATTTTTATTACTTTTATATTTTTCATATATAACTTATAATATATATAGTATAATCATGTTTTATTAGTAGTTATATGAATATATATTTTTAAGTAGCATATGTATTGGCCTAAGTAGTTTTATAGTACTATATGCTATTCATATATTTTAGATTTTAGATTTTAGATTTCTCTTAGTCTGAATGTTTCTTAGATCAAAGGATTATCGCTCTGCTCTCAGTAGGTTTTTATTGTAGCATGCTTACTTTCAATAGGTTTTAATTCTTCCAATTTTTGGGAGTCTAGTCTTATAGAAATGAGTAGATTTGTTTGATAGCTACTACCTAAATTTGATTAGCTTGTAAACCACATATTGATTTTTCTAGTCCCTTTTGGCTTTTTATTTATACTAATATTCATAGAACATTTATAAAAAGTTTATATAGAATATTTTCTTAAATCATTATAGTTCAACAAAAGTTATGTGGAAATTCAAATACAATATTTTCTAAGAAGCTAAGCTGGCGGAGCTTTAAGTTCCTCTATAAAATTGTTTAATAGATCTATTAAGAAACTTATCTAAATTGTGTCTATTGGTGCTATTTTTATTTTTTAGTTTAAAGTTCATTTTCTCTTGCCTAAACAACTTTAAGAACAATAAAAAATTTCATGATCTTTTTGAAATATTCAATTATTGCTTAACAAAGGCCTAAAGTCAACTTTTATGCTTAATATACTTATAATATAGTGTTATATATTTATATATTATCTTGCTTGCAACTTAGTTTGCTTTGATCATATTTTTACCTTGCTTTTTAATATAGGCAATCATCTAGTAACCAAGTTATATTTAGCATACATGCTTGAACTCAACCTTGAACTCAACCTGGCAACACACATGTAAGTCACTATTGGATAGAACAGTAATCACGTGACTGCTTTTAGCCAATAGCAACTTACATGTGTGGCAATAGAAACAGATAGGTGATTCCCAAGGTTGCGCATATATGTTAGCATGTTAGACATGTTCTTTTGCTAGAATTTTTGAATCTATAATTATCTTATGCAGAATGTCTTAAATAAATACAAATACAATTGTTATTTTGATCATAATATTTTTATATTCTTTGTTTACTTCAGTTGTAGTCTAGTGTTTAGAGCTCTAGACTCATGAATTGAAGGTCAGGGGTTTAATTCCCAATCCCATTGGAACAATTTGTGTCCTTAATTAAGACATCAAGAGGGTACGTGTGGCAACCCACATGTGGCATTATTAAATCATTTTAATTTAAGGCATTTTTTGTTAAATGTTAATTTATACCAGATAGCTCAGGCTTGCCTAACATTTTTATCTCAAATGCCAGATAAGAGAGGGAATAGAGGTGAGAGAAGAAGAGGAAAGTGAGATGTGAGGAGAGAGGAGAGATGAGATGAGATATGTAAGAAGAGAAGAGAGAATAGAGTAGAGCGTTGAGCAGGTCAAAATGCTATTGGGAAATTTCAAAGGACCCAAGGACTGAATAGAGAAGCCTTGAAAGCTGAAGTTTGCCAACTTGGAGTTTAAAGCTCAATTTTTAAGGAAACGTTTGCTGTCACACTGCTCCAGCCCGCCAGGCTCTGTAATACAAGCTAGCAACTGAATAGAGGCTTCAACAACAGCAGCAATTGACCCAACAACCGGTGGCTCAAATCCAACGGCGGCAGCGCCAGCAGATTCTCCCAAACCAGTAGAAATGTCGGGCGATGCGCTAGCCTATAATGTTATATTCGTTCTGGGCAAGCCCGGCTGCGGCAAGGGCACGCAGAGTGACAAGATTGTGTCCGAGTTCGGCTATGGACACATGTCGGCTGGCGAGCTGCTTAGGATCGAAGTCCAGTCCGGCTCGCCGCACGGCGAAATGATTTCCCAGAGAATGCGAGATGGCCAGATTGTGCCAGTTGAAATCACCTGCAGCTTGTTGGAGAAGCGAATGGATACGCTTCACCAGGAGAAGGGACTGGTGTGTATGGCTCAGGACTAATCTAGTTTTCTTAGCATTAAGTCTTGCATTATTAAATATGCTCAAACTAACTCAAACTGCTGTAGAATCAAATCTGACCATCCATAATCAAGTCTCAGCATCTCACCATCCAGAATCAAATCTCAATAACAGGATCAAATCTCACTATCCAGAACCAAATCTCGCCATCCAGAATCAAATCTCACAATACCAGAACCAAAATTTCACCATCCAGAATCAAATCTCACAATCCCAGAATCAAATCTCACCATCCAGAATCAAATCTCACAATCCCAGAATCAAATCTCGCCATCCAGAATCAGATCTCACAATCCCAGAATCAAATCTCACAATCCCAAAATCAAATCTCACAATCCCAGAATCAAATCTCGCCATCCAGAATCAGATCTCACAATCCCAGAATCAAATCTGGCCATCCAGAATCAAATCTCGCCATCCAGAATCAAATCTCACAATACCAGAACCAAAATTTCACCATCCAGAATCAAATCTCACAATCCCAGAATCAAATCTCACCATCCAGAATCAAATCTAACAATTCCAGTATCAAATCTCACCATCCAGAATCAAATCTCACAATCGAAGAATCAAATCTCACAATCCCAGAATCAAATCCCACCATCCAGAATCAAATATCACAATCCCAAAATCAAATCTCAACATCTATAATAAAATCTCAATGCGTGAATCAAATCCCATAATCTCGGCATTTAGCCTGATTGATCATTTTCCTCAACCCGCCCAGGTAAACTTCATCATAGACGGATTCCCTCGCAACAAGGACAACCTGGACGGCTGGAATCGCCAGATGTCAACCAAAGCCATTGTCCGCTGCGTCCTGCTCATCGACGCTTCTGACGACGTCTGCGCCGGTCGCTGTCTCGGCCGTGGCAGCGGTCGCCTGGACGACAATGAGGCCACACTGCGCAAACGGTTTCAATCGTTTGTTCGCGACACCATGCCAATACTGGATCACTACGATCAGGCGGGCCTGGTGTTCAAAGTCAACGGCGAGCTTGAGCCCGATCGAGTGTTTGACCAGGTCAGACAGGTGTTTGAGAAATTGAAAAAATAAAAACTGAATTTGCTATCTGTTGCAGGGCTGTGCCAGCCTAGGTTTTTCCTGACCCTAGGTAGTTCCTCCTTTTTGAAATCCAAGCAATTTTTATCGTCTCAGCAATGGCGTTGGGCTTAGTAGTTTTTTTTGTACACAGGAACTTCTGGATACCTGGATTAGAAGCAGACCCGTTCTTGCCCCAGAAACTTTATTCATCATTGGCCATCCGAACTGCCTTAACTGCATACAGTGGGTTAACTCACTACTCTTCCACTCTATCAATCTCTTTTAAATGAAGTTCAGGTCAGCATTTTTATTCAGGTTTCAGTGTTCTTCGGGTTTAGTAGAGCTAATACTAATAATATAATACTACTGTTAAGTAGTTTTCTCGGTTGTGGCTTGATCTATTTGTACCACAAGAATAGCTGGATGTCACTCGCAAAAAATGCGCTCATCTGCTCTTTCGAGTCGATGGAAATTAGCACTAAGACTCAATGGTTGCGCAGGAAAACATGAAAAACCAAATCCAAAATCCTGTGCGTGTGCATAGCGCGCATAGAGAAAAAGCTGATGTCTCAGCCCCCAGCCAGGCTGATTTACAATTTAGCTTGTGACTTTAACTTCTCTCCTTACTGCTCTCTCATTGGCTGAGCTAGATTGGGCCTGTCCCCTAGTCTGAGTTTCGTCTGCCTGACTTTGACCTCTCTCCTTACCGCTCTCTCATTGGCTGAGCTAGATTGGGCCTGTCCCCTAGTCTGAGTTTCGTCTGTCTGACTTTGACCTCTCTCCTTACCGCTCTCTCATTGGCTGAGCTAGATTGGGCCTGTCCCCTAGTCTGAGTTTCGTCTGTCTGACTTTGACCTCTCTCCTTACCGCTCTCTCATTGGCTGAGCTAGATTAGGCCTGTCCCTAGGCAGAGTTTTTTGCCCTCTTGCCTTCACTTTTGCACATCGAGTTAACTGTTTGTTTTTCACTCTTAAGCTCCTCCTACGCTCCGAGGGCCACAAACCCCGAAGGAAAGGAAATTTTTAGCTGCCGCATTGAATTTAAGTGACACCACGCAGAGAAACTTCTGAATAATAGTAGAAAAGGTAGACTTTTTCATAACTTTAATTGCAAGTGGCATATCAGTTATTTAACTGTAATAGCTGTGGTTTGTGCTTACTGGAACTATTTTCCTAACGCTATAATTGTAGAGAATGGTTATCTACAAATCTATTACCGTAAGCCTACTACATCCATTTAGTGCGCTTATAGTTGATCGATTGTTTTATACTATTCAATTATATTTTCAATTGATTTTTAAAAAAAAACCATTTCCTTGCGATACTGTCGTGCAAGTACTCCGTATGCGCAAGTCAGGCACATATGGTTATAGTAGTTCTCCGTGTGTCACAAACGCTTACGTTGCAGTTTTATTCTAGAATAAACCAGATATACTACTTATGTTTACAATTACGTATTTTATTGCTTTATATGTATTGCCTACCTTATCTGTATTGTATAACTGACTTTGGTGAATTTGTTTTTCATTTAAAAGATAGCCATAATAACTGTTTAGTTTTAGTAGTGCAGATATACAAAAAACCTTTGTTGTTTAAAATAAAAGAGCAGCAAATTAAAACTGATCTTTATATGCGTGTCGGCGTTACACTGCACAACCTTTACTTTACTTTATGGGCATATTTGACCGATGCTTCCTGTCTGAGTTATTTATGGCATTACCACTGTACCTTGTTATATTATAGTGGATTCCAGTTTTCTTGCGACACAGTCGTAACGGCCTGCTTATCGGCGGCAACAACTCGTTCTGTATGAATTCACCTCACTGTCATCATCCTACTGTCACCCACCTCACTTTCACCCACTTACGGTAACCCACGGTCACCCTGCTATTCCGTAACTAACCCATCACTCAACAACTAACTCCGTCTTCATTATACTGCTTTGCAAGCCGAAAAAGACTTGAAAATTCAACTCAAGATTTTCATCAAGTAGATCTTCTAATCCCTACACATGGAAACCAGTAGCCTCAACATCTTATTGGAATAGCGAATTTTCAGTGCTTCAATTAGTTACCATGGCAACAACGTCAGGCGCCGACACCGCGCAATCCCAATCGGAAGAGCAGGCTGCCAAACTGCCGCAGATGAGCTTCCGCTATCTGGGCCAGAGTGGCGTGAAAGTGTCCGCCCTGTGCATGGGCACCATGACGTTCGGGGCCGGGCAGCGGCCTGGCAACACAGACGAGTCCGGCTCGCACGCCCTGCTCGATCAGTTCGTCCAAGCTGGAGGCAACTTCATCGACACGGCCGATGTGTACAACAGCGGCGAATCGGAGCGGATCATTGGCTCTTGGCTAGCCGCCAGATCTTGCCGACAATCCGTGGTGTTGGCCACCAAGTTCTACGGCCCTGTGGACGATTCGAGCCAGGATCAGAATTGTCGGGGCGCATCCAGGCGGCACATGATCGCCGCTCTGGATGCCAGTCTGGAGAGGCTTGCCACCGACAGGGTGAGTGGCCTGCTGCTGTTCAACGCCCGCACCCACCACTGTCTGTTCTAACACCCACCTCACTCCCTGTCCGAACACCCACCTCACTCCCTGCCCCAACACCACCTCACTCCCTGCCTCAACACCACCTCACTCCCTGCCCCAACACCCACCTCACTCCCTACCCCAACACCCACCTCACTCCCTGCCCTAACATCCACCTCACTACCTGCCCCAACACCCACCTCACTACCTGCCTTAACACCCACCTCACTCCCTGCCTCAACACCCACCTCACTCCCTGCCCCAACAATCACCTTACTCCCTGCCCCAACACCCAGCTCACTCTCCGCCTAAACACCCACCTCGCTTCTACTTTAAATTAACAACATATTATCTTTAGTAACAAACAAAATAGTCGACATCTGTCCTTCCAACCAACAAGGTGGACCTGCTGCAGCAGCACTGTTTCGACGCGGCCACGCCTCTTGAAGAGACTCTGCGTACAGCTCACGACCTGATCCGCTCAGGCCGGGTGCACTACTTTGGCGTTAGCAATTTTAGCGGCTGGCAATTGCAGAAAGCAGTCTGCACCAGCGAGAGGTTGGGCCTGGAGCCGGTGCTGTGCCTACAGCAGCAGTACAGTCTGCTGTCCAGGCAGGTCGAACTCGAACTGCTGCCAGTGTGCGCCAACGAAGGTGTCGGCCTACTAGCTTGGAGTCCGCTGAAGGGCGGTCTGCTTACAGGTTGGGAGAATTTTCCATTTTCCAATGCTCTGTATATACGGTATTCTGTGATTCTTTTGGGAAAGGTAAATTTTTTAAAAGAATATTTCAGTCTTCAATTTAAACCATCATGAAACGTCTGGGGTAAATCTGTCAACGCTATTCGTACTCATAAGGGCAACATTACTCATAAGAGTCATTGCACCACCTCACTAGCGACTCTAGCGATTCTGGGGCGTCTAATGCGACGGAGAGGCGACTGTTGCGTCACAAGCGCGTCACGTGAGTTGTAGAATCGTAAAGAGTCGCGAAAAAGTCGTCCGAAAGTCATGTTAGCGTTTTAACTTTCTACTTAGCGAAACTCCCTGCCTTATTACATCTCTTGCATATCTTATGCGTTCAATTCGCAGGCAAATTCTCTCGACCGAACGAGACCTCAGCCGGCGCTGCCACTGCGACAGCACCCGATGCCAGCACCCGGGTTGGTTGGGGTGCCACGGTAGGCTTTGCCAACGAGGCTAACCCCAGTTGGGCCAAGTTTTCCGCCGATCCCGCCTATTGGCGCGTCATGGAGGCCGTCAACAGTGTTGCTTCTAAACGCGGGGTGTCGCCTAGCCAGGTTGCCCTTCGCTGGCTGCTGCACCAACCCGCCGTAACCTCCGTCATTATCGGCGCCAAGACGCCAACTCAGCTAGCTGAGAATCTGGCCTGCGAAAGTTGGCGTCTGACAGCTGACGAGCTGAAATCTTTAACTATGGCGTCCGATGTTGAACGAGTCTATCCCTACGAGATGCAGGCTAGAAATGCGGCGGCGGCTGACCGGCTCAGAGTTAGAAATGCCAACTGCGTCTGGTAGACTGGAATGGTTGTCTTGATTGGCATGGGGTTGTTGTCTTGAATTAGCATTGGTGTGTTTAAACTTGGTGTGGGGTGGGTGCTTTTTATCGGTGTGGGTGGGTAATGGCTATACTTAATTTTCATTAAGTGACTCTTGGCTTGGACTTGGCGTGGAATGGGTGTACTTAATCGGCGTGGGGTGGGTGGCTTGAATTTGGCGTTAAGTGTTAGGTTCGTAGTTTTTTAATTCGAGTGTATGTACCAACGTTGTATGGAAATAAATGATTCTTTTTTTGTGAAGTTCTTTGTCATATTAATTTGTTTTATTTAGCTTTATTGCCTTCACAAATTTTACGGTTTCGCCTAGATTTTCATTACTGCCTACTTCGATTGTAGTACCTCTTTCTGTGCAAATTGTTTATGAAATACATTTTTTATAGATGAAATCAACGAATTGATTGAATCAATGAGAAATCAATTCTCAATTCTTTACTTTGTTTTGCTTATAGGCATATGGACTCGGCAGAAGTTTAAATTTTTTAAGTGCAAGTTAGTTAAGCAAAATATTATTAGATTAGAGAAATTTGGGCGTTGGTGATGAGCGTGCGTACACTGGGGTAGAGAATGAGGGGTTGGCGATGAGCGTGCGTGCACTGGGGTAGAGAATGACGGGTTGGTGATGAGCGTGCGTACACTGGGTTAGAGAATGAGGGGCTGGTGATGAGCGTGCGTACACTGGGTAGAGAATGAGGGGTTGGTGATGAGCGTGCGTACACTGGAGTAGAGAATGAGGGGTTGGCGATGAGCGTGCGTACGTACACTGGGGTAGAGAATGAGAGGTTGGCGATAAGCGTGCGTATATTTGGGGTAGTGAGTGAGAGGTTGGTGATAGGCAGTAAGAAATCTCGACGCTCTTCAATACTGTTGACTTGAAATATTTGTATTAAATGAGGTATTGTTAAAAGTGGAGTTTCCCTGGCGCTTACAGCAGTTGAGTTGGCTGAGATGGCTGAGCTGGACATCGGCTTGCACTGCTGCCAGCCCGACTGCAATCAGCTGGACTTTCTCCCAATCTGTTGCCAAGGCTGCCACCGCGTGTTCTGTCGCGAGCACGCCTCCCTGACGTTGCACGCCTGCCCGCAGGAGTTCGTCGTCCCCGGTCCGGCTTGCGAGACGCCGCCGACAACCTCGCCATCCAATTTGCAGCGAGAGGCCAACTGCGCCGCCTGCGACCGGCTCATCGCCGCGCCGATTCAGTGCGCCGCCTGCGGGGCTTTCGTCTGCGTGGCGCATCGATTTAGCGACTCGCATCCGTGCGAGCGTTGGCAGCGTCCAGTTGGTGAGCAGGACCCGGCAGCAGCGGTGAGCAAATCCAAACTGAGCGACGACCTGCTTGAGCAGCTGCGCCAAGCCGACAGCAGGAAATCTGCTGAGCCGGCCAAGCCGCACCGACTGCGGCAGCCCGGACAGGAGCGGAAGGAGCGGCAGTTGGCGCTGATGAAGCTGAGACTGTCGGCTGTTGGGGATAAGTCTGTGCCGCAGGCGGACAGAGTGTACTTTATGGTGAGAGCTGGCTCTAGGAAATCTGTGTTTGTATTGAGCGGAGGCTTGGTTCTGCATTGAAAGATTGTTCAGGGTTGGGTGTACATTGTACTGAGTGTACATTGAGGAGTGGATAGGGTGGGATGTACACTGAAGAGTGGATAGGGTGGGATGTACACTGAAGAGTGGATAAGGTTCAATGTACATTAAGGAGTGATAAGGCTGAATGTACATTGAAGAGTGAACAGGGTTCAATGTACATTAAAGAGTGGATTGGGTTCAATGTACATTGAAGAGTGGATTGGGTTCAATGTACATTGAAGAGTGGATTGGGTTCAATGTACATTAAAGAGTGGATAGGGTTCAATGTACATTGAAGAGTGGATAGGCTTCAATGTACATTGAAGAGTGGATTGGGTTCAATGTACATTAAAGAGTGGATTGGGTTCAATGTACATTAAAGAGTGGAAGGGCTGAATGTAAATTTAATTGCAAATCTGCAAATCCCTTCTCTTCAGGTTCAACCAGACATTCAAAAGCAGCAGCAGCAGCCGCTTCCAGTCTTCTTCTCCCGACACTGGCCAGTCGGCAAAGCGACTGACAGTCTTGCAGCTCGCCTTGGTGTGCCGCCTGTGCGCAAACTGCAGCAGCAGCAGTCGACAGCGGATCAGCGGCTCTCGCTGCTGCCGCTGGCAGGTGCAGACTCCAACTCTATGCCGGGTGCTCCCCTGCCTGCTGGCGACAGTCTGGCAACTTGCCTGCAGCGTGGCAACTTCGCAGAAGGGGATCGTCTGCTCCTGACCTACTGGCCGCCTGCTCCTGACCTACTGGCCGTCTGTTCCTGACCTACTGGCCGTCTGCTCCTGACCTACTGGCCGTCTGCTCCTGACCTACTGGCCGCCTGCTCCTGACCTACTGGCCGTCTGCTCCTGACTCTTCTAGGCCGGGCTTGGCCTGCCAAGCATCTTCCTGAACTTGCTGCTCTAATTCTGTCACAGCCCTCTCTTAGCCCTGTCTGACCTTTATTGATCCCTGTTGACTTTAAATGACCTCATTAAAACCAAATATGAGCGTGTTGACACCTCTCTTGACACTATTTGACCCCCTCCCGTTGTCCCTATTTGACCCCCCTGCCTCTATTTAACCCCCCTCCTATTGTCCCTATTTGACCCCCCCTCTGTCTTGTCCCTATTTGACCCCCTGCCTCTATTTAACCCCCCTCCTATTGTCCCTATTTGACCCCCCTCTGTCTTGTCCCTATTTGACCCCCTGCCTCTATTTAACCCCCTCCTATTGTCCCTATTTGACCCCCCTCTGTCTTGTCCCTATTTGACCCCCTCTCTTGTTCTTATTTGACCTCCTTTTTGTCCTTTTATGACCCTCTCTCGCTCTTGACTCCGTTTGACCTCTATTCAACCCTAGATCAGATAATCTCTCTCTAACTAATTTGATTTCTATATACCAAATGTACCAGAAAATAAAAATAATTTTAATTTCAGTCTCATATTGTTTTGAAAATCTTTAAAATCAGTTTCATAAAAATTTTTGGCTTCGATGCAGTTTTGCACTATTCACTACCAGCTCCCAGTTCATGTAAAATTTCAGATTTTACATTAATTACGATAAAGCATGCGATCCTGACTTGCAATTGTTGTAATGATCAACTATAACGACAATAAAATCAAAGCTATGACGTCATCATCTCCAGCCGCGCTGCCGCCACTGCCGCTGTCCCGGGTGCAGCAGGCAGACCCGGCCTGCACTGAACTGCTGGAGCTGTCGCTGGGCCCGTGCGATTTCTATATGCGCGGCACTGACGGCTTGTGGACCAAATGCCTGACTGAGCGAGATGGGGAGCAGGTGAGCCCTGTGGGATTGGTTCTGCCATTTCATTAACCTCGTCATCATTCTCTTAACTTTGTGCGCCAATCTCATCATCATCGGCGCCATTCTCATCATCATC